>JAHZNI010000538.1:0-15585 GCA_027744415.1 Seira ritae
ACTGTTCCAGGCTTTACCATTTTTGATATTATTTTGGCAGCCTCCCTGCAATTTTGTGCACCCTGCAGCATGGCGAAATCTTTGCCGACGAAGATGACGTCTGCGAAAGGCAATAAGCAAGAGAGGCTCGCTCTGCATTTCTCGACCTGAACGATTTATATGATTTGCGTCATTGCATAAAGTTATAAATAATTTGACAAAGTAGGGGAAGGGCTACAGTACCTCTATGCTTATTGGAATGGTCACTCTTTTATAGTTAGGAACATCTTCACTTGAGGCAGTTGCGGGGGAAGTCTGATTTTTCTCGTTGTGTTCCTTAATCCAAGTCAGGACTTGTGGGAGGACTGATTCATTTCTTCCCTGGAGAAAAATTGTTTTATGTTTAAATGAAAAAGCATAAAGATTTCATTTGCCTGTATTAAAACCTCAAAATGGATCCATGAATATTTTGTAATATCCAGTTTCTGAAAATGTTCCATGGACAATTCCGGCAAATCTCCCTTGGCATGAACAATCGTTCTGGAGCCCGTCTCCTCCGAACATATCACAACGGAGATGGGTCCATTTCCTCCACAGTCGAGTATTGGACAATTATCGTGCTTTATCCCAAGGCTATCCATGTCATCCTGAAGGAATCTATGAAGCATAAACATACATACATTCTGGCGTGCATGCATTGGTCTGGAAATCATTGCTGTCATATTTCCAAATGTCAACTTTATACACTCACTTAAGCAGATTGTCTTTTGCCAGAGTACCAAAATACTCGACTTGGGATCCTAGACAAGCTAAAACTGTTGCATTGTTGGTGGCATTTCCACCTCTTTCCCATGACTGTCTTGTACATCTAAAAAAGTGAAGTACATACACAAAAGAGAAAACATAAGATTTGGCATGAAATGAAGAGAACACTGTGGAGTGGAGTAAACACGAAAGGACACCTTTGATCAGAGTCCTCCAAAGGATATTTCGGTAAAAAACTGACAATATCTACACAAGTCAGTCCGACAGAACAAATCATGTTTCCGATCCGAATTAGGTATGTAGTTCTTTCAAATCAGCTATACAGAGAGTTCATAGATTTCACCTGTTATGTTCAGTCCTGCTTCCCACAGTCGAATCTTCCTCGGGATATCTTGTCACGTAGTACACATCATCTGGACAACAGTGTCCAGCTACTAGAAACATGCCTAATGTACAATGTACTCTAAGGAGCTGAAGATAGTTTTAGATTTTGAGCAGTTTTATTTCTGTGTTTATTTCCAGAGTAAAACTGTGGACCAAAGATAATTTCCAATATTCCAAACCAAACTACCTCTGTTGTATGAACTGGTCGTGATCTCTTGCCGTGCGAGTATTAGAAAAGCAGCTGGAGCTGAGGAGCTCTAAACTGTAGAAAACACCGCACTACATCTACCTTATCTCAAACCAGAGACCAGACAAGTTTGGAATGCTTGTGCTTTGGCTTTGATGTGCATGAAGTCAAGTAGGAGCATCTTGTCAAATTAAATCTCGTAGTGGCCTAGAGAAGATATCACAAAGCTGTTGTAAAAATGAACGGGGTGAATGGAGCCATGGCTTCCTCTTCCTCCTCCTCCACTGGCAGTAAAATGGACCAGGATAAGTCCTACCTCCGACCTAATGATGAAAAGGATCCGTGCTTTAGAAGGAACTCGGCTGAAATGGTGGCTTTCTTGAACGATGGCTTTGAAATCAGATACGTGGATGAAAAAATTGTGAGTCTTTTGTCTCCTCTCTGGCGTAAAATGAATGGAGCCGAGTGCCATGAAAATATTTATGATGCTTTCAATGTTCACATGATAGGGCCGTGGTGTATTCGCCACCCAAAAATTTGAAAAAGGTGACCTGGTTCTCGTGGACTTCCCAATCGTGACCTGCCAATTTGCTTGGAATAAGTTGTATAAATACCGTGCGTGTGAATATTGCTTGAGGTAATTGTGCAGTAAATGGTTGAGATATTGCTGTAGGTGTCATTTCAATTCATAAAACTGAGACTTCGTACTTTTTAGGGCTCTGGAAACTGCGCAAGAGAATGTTAGGCGACTGGCACAAAACCAAACTTTGGAACTTCCTCATCCGGATTGCTGTGAAACTAGGCCTGAACTTCACGTGAAATGCGAGAAGTGTCCCGTGAGTGCAATTCTTATGAACGTTTTGAAAAATTACCTCCGCTAAATGAGTGGAGCCGTTACGTTGACATTTCTCTTTTTATGAAACATGAAACTTTGATGGACTCTCATACAGGCGGAATATTGCTCTGAGGATTGTAAGAAGAGAGCTTGGGAGGAATACCACAAAATACTTTGCTTTTGCGGAGAGGAGCCTCCGGAACCCGTGAGAATTTTGGATGAGTACTGGAGGTAAGTGAAAGCGATGAAAATTAAATTAGGCTATACCTTTCTTCTGTAGCCCGTGAACGTTTTGGGGTAATATGATACATTTGGTTTTTTAGAAACATTCATTATCCACCAGAAACTGGCAATGCCTGGCTGCTTGTCAAACTTTTGGCGAGATTACACCTAGATCCTGATAATATAATAGCTAAACGACTGATGGATGTATGAACTTAAAATGTCTTTTTCTAAAAAGATTTTTTTTTGAAAATTACAGAAGCGTGTCATATTCCTATTCTTGAAATTTTTTTGTCTTTCTTTAGTTTTGTCATTCCACCAAAAGCGACGATGAGGAATTAGCCCACAAGTCTCTCGGAGAAGAGTTTGCTGTCCACATTCATAATTTGCGAGAACTTGTTGCGAATGTTGTGAACTATCCGAATATACAACAGGTAAAGTTTTTCAATGAGCAAACTTCTTATCGATCCGCTAGAACTGTGTAATTTCAGAGAAAACTAAAGACTAACAAGCCAAAATTATGCATTTGCATTCTTACCCAAATGTAGTGGCTGACTCCAGAAGGATTTTTAAAGCTGTTCGTATTGATTGGTCGTAACGCGCAAGGAGTTGGCACTTCAGCCTTCGCGACATATGTCGAGAGAATAGAGACCTTGGATGTAGGAGTTGACGAAAAGAAGGCGGTGCTTGATCATATTGACCACATTTACGAGTTAATCGATTCAGGTAAAGTAATAAGTAAAATTATGTGTTGTGCACAGCATTCTTCTAGGTGACAGTTGATGGTCAGACTGATCAATACTCAGATTAAATATTTCACAGTTGTCGGACATTTCTTGGATAATGAAGGGGTTGCACTTTACCCCATCCAGAGTTGGGTTAATCATTCATGCGTGCCCAATTGCGAGGTGAAATTCCCTACAAAGACTCATGTTCTTGGTCTAGTGGCCACGAGGGACATTGAAGTGGGCGAGGAGATCGAAATTAGCTATTTAGACCTGGCTGACTTACAACGATCGAGATATTCCAGGAATAAGTATTTGAAGTAAGTTGCGTTTGGAATTTCCCAAATTGTTCTGTCTCCATTTCAATTATCCATATTGAATTGATGAATTCTTTTCCAGGGAGCATTACTTGTTTGAATGTAAATGTCCCAAATGCATGGAGCAAATCGACGATGAAGAGGTGACAACGGAGGAAGAGGACGATGAGGACATGTGTGATGAAGAGTGTGAGGATGACGAGGAAATGAATGTGTGAATGTATTGATTGAGGTGACTTTTTGACGAATTATTTTCGTTTCCGTTCATTTATTGACCAAGATGAAATCAAACGAATTGTATTATTATGTCTATTCTTGTTCATTATATTCTTTCAATTCGAAACACAAGATTGTGAATTATAACAATCATACTAATCCGTGTATCCAACATGTTTATCATGTCATGTCACGTTCCTAAAATACTCTTCTAAATAATAAATTATGACCTGATCGGCTAGTTATCATTTAATCTAATTGTTAGTCTACGTATCGTCGTAGTCATCATCATCAAAGTCGTCGAAGTCATCATCATCTGGAGGCTCATCGTCCATCTCCTCTTCTTCTTCTTCTTCATCCTCTTCTTGTTTTTGAGCTTCACGAATCAAAGCGTCAAACTCGTCACTGATCTGGGTGTCCATTGAAGGCAGTGGCGGTTCAGTTTCTTTCAATGAGCCGGCAATGGACTTTTCAAACTCCACAAATTGCTCATATTCCTCATTCAATTTTTGTTCTTGCTCAATTTCCTCGCGGTTGGCTTCATCTGGCGTTTTCTGAAAAACAGTAAAAAAAATTGCGTAGGAATATAGGATTATTATATTTTTTCGAACTTCTGATCAAGAGCTGTATATTTCCTACCGCGGTAATGGACTGCTGCCATTCATAATTAACTGATTGAATCTTATCCGCCCTCTTCTGCCTTTCTTCGACCCACGAAGTCATTCGGTGATCTTCCCTGTTCATCAGTTCTGTCATGACATGATATTCGTTCGGAAGTGGTCTTGCATAAAATCGGGGAAGCAGCAATACGAGCAGTACTCCTTCAGAGTCTGTTACCGCGAGATATTGATTCTTGGATGCAGATGCGGCAATCTTAGGGATTCCAATTCCAGTGATGTTGACATTTGTAACTGCTTGAGTCATTACTGGCCCATTACTTCGATCCATCAAGTCCCAGATTGAGACTGAGCCTTCCCTATTTCCAACGTAGAAGACTGCAGGTCTGGAATTTGACCTTTAATGCAAAAGTTAATTTTAGCATTATTATTTAATTTTAAAACCACAAATAATTTAGGGAAAATGTATTGCCTACCAGATGGCACACCAGGGCAATGCGTCAGAGCCTCCACTTAGAAATATTGGAAACTGAAGATCAATCAAAATTAAATTAATTTCTTCAGTAGTCACAGGAATTTTTGTCACTGATAGGTTCGATTTCTTACCGGGCATGTCTCTTTCCAAATAGAAATCGTACCACCTCCAACAATGAGGAATAGTTCCGGGAAGAAAGGGCTTTTCTTCATGCAAGTGATCGCCCCATGATGGAATGTTTGAATGTAGACATTCGTTAACACTGAAAGGCCCAGTAAGGATCAAATGAAGTTTTTAATCAGTTGTAAAGAGAAATGCATACTTGATTCTTACTTTTATTTCCAAAGTCGGGGCTAACGATGCCTTCCTTGTTCCTCAACCTTTAAAGTAGTAATTAAAGTAACTCAGTTGGAGTAAATTGAAATTAAAGTAGTAACTCACTCATCATATTTTTGCATAATATTATTTCTAAATGAGATTATCTTTTTATTACCAATCGATTAAGCCAACTTGTCCAGTTTCCGCTCCCACGAAAATAGTAGTATTAATGTTCTGATTCTGGGTAAGCACTCCCACCTTTTTCTTTGGCACTTCAACAGGCGGTTCACCGGCTGCTGCGGGGTCATTCTGATTCTGACGAATATCACTTGCGGAGCCAGACAAATTCAAAAGTCCCGATCCCGACCCAGCCACATCCAATGCCTTTTGATGGTGCTGATGAGCACGTTTCTCGCACACGTGAATTGTAGTGACAAACAAAGGATTTCCAGTGCCATCCTCAATGGAGTATCTGAAATGATACTTCCACTGATTGTTTTCCAGATGTGCCCACTTGTTCACTTTTATCATGCCCTTATCACCGTCCTCGTCATCCTCCTGCCCTGGAACTTTCTTGGATGGGCGTGTGTCCCACAAGCGTATGGTACCATCCCCAGCCACACTCAGAAACTGAACACATCGGTTCACAGTGTTATCATAGGTCATCCCATTTTTTCCGACCTCGATGTGATTGGGAAGCCATGCTACGGACGTTACAGCGCGTTTATGACTCATATCCAAGTTAGACAAGCCAGAGACGGGGATGAGGGGACAAACGAGGGATTCTGCGGTGTCCTTAAGCTTATCAAGGAAGGAAGGACGCTTCACTTTCGTTTCAGAAGTCATATTGCTTCGATCTTGGATTTTGGCTCTGAGCTCGAAGTAGGTTCGGCCCAGATCCCACAACGCTATTTGGCCGTTGGCACAGCCCCCGCAGACCAAGTGTGGGTCGGATGGGTTAATCATGAAACTGAAGACGTCTGCTGGAGCGTCAAGCATGATCTGGACAAAAAATATAGTAAATTCATTACTGCAGGAAAAAATCCAAGTGTCTCATAGTGCCCCAAATCCAGACCTGTGGGTGAGCTGAATCTCTGAGATCCCAGAATAGGACGTAGTTTGGTTCCATCAGGGATTTTGAATGGGCATCGATTCGTCTTTCCCATGTCAAGTCGACAGCCGTGGCCATTACCACCACATCTTTTATAAAATATTCTTTAAATTACTATCATTTTCCAATTACAGAAATTATGTATTAACTTGCCTTCAAGAACAGGATGGAAAATCATGCAAGTCACCGTCCGCCCTCGTGAATGCTTATAATCCGCATAAGTCTGATATTCTTGAAGGAGCAAGGAATCCTTTGAAAATTCCATTTCATGACCTCGTTTACACTTCAAGTTTCGATAGTCGTCATGAAGCAAATCCACCATCTCATTCTGTTGCAGAACTTTCTCCAGCCGAGGAGTAACTCTTTTGAAGAATTTTGCCATTCCTTTGGAGCCCATCATGTTTGCCACGTTTTTCTCCGTGATGGACTGAGTTGAATATTGAAGCATCTTGTTTCGTTTGAAGGAGAAACCAGTCTGGGTGTAGGTATCCTTCTTCTGTGGCATGACCTGCACTGCTCGATCCACTTCCACGGTTTGTGTACTTGGGTACATTTCCGGGGGTTCGGACTTGAAACTGGCGGATAAAATCATAGGACCTGTCTTGGGAGCATCTTCGAACTTGCATTCGGATCCAAAGTATTGCCTATAGCGGTACACTTGAAGTGATATCTTCAATACAAAATTAATAAGTGTTAATTAATTCAAGAAAATGTAAAATCAGGAAGGTGATTATTTGCATTGGCAATATTACCAGAGGTCGCGAGTCAATAACATTCTCTTCATCCACCTCAAGTTCGCTTCCAAAGCCTCTCCATTTACGAGGCGCCTTCGATGCCATTTCATTCCAAATAGCTTCCTGCTGCTTCTTCAAATCCATTGCAGCCTTCTTACGCTTTGGGGGATTGAGCACGTTGTTGCGTGCTTCCACGCTCAAGCAAAAGAAGTAGTCCTGCCCAGTCTCCTTCTTAGGATCCGACCCCAGTAACATCGTGGCATCAGGGTAATACTATAAATCAATTTTTACGCTAATTATGTAATTAGTATAACTTTACTTTCCTTTGGGGTTATTAGGTCTAACCTTAATTGTATCATAATACGGAAAAAATTCAGACTCTTCTCCATTCTTAAAAATGTGCAGCTTCACTTTCTTCCAGCTCAGCCACTTATGCACTTGATGCTCAGATTGGTGCATTTCTTCATCGTTGATTTCGAAGAATTGCTTTGTCTGTGGTGATAGGGCAATGCCAATGACGCCTTCGATGTGTCCCAAAGTCTCAACTGCATATGCATACATAACTTGTCATTTTGGTTGAAGGCTACCAATACCAAATCAAAATTTTAAATATACCTTCCGGTTCAAGATCCAATTTTCCCATGAAGAGTGTTTTGAAATCATCATCCTCTTCCACTGGATGAAGCATTTCCTCCTCTTCTTCCTCCTCCTCATCTTCCTCCTCGCTAATCATCTCTCCTGATCTGTCTCGTCTTGCCTCGCGGTCCTCCTCAGTCTTATCTGCCCGTAGATCGTACGATTACAATTAAGTCATTTAAAGCTGGAAGCTAAGCTAGGAGAGTACCACGATTTATTCAATAGTGACATGGCTAACCTTGCTCTGTCTCTTCCTCGTCCTCCGCTTCTAGTCTGGTAAATCAGAATTTCAAATATTAACTTTTTAAATGAAATAGCTTTTTATTAGTGATTTAAAAACAAGTGTTACTCTGTTTCTTCTTCCTCCTCATCTTCTTCGTCCTCCTCTGAAACAAAAAATACAATGGCAGATGGCAGAAAAATGCTTCTGTTTAGTCAAAGAAAAATTATTGATCAAACCTGGTGTATCATCTTCGTCACAAGGAGCGTAATAATAGTCATAATCATCGTCGGACAGAACAAGTCCGCCGTCTTCAGCCGCTGATGCACCTTCTTCAGTGGGACATGGCATTTCGTCTCCGTCCTCTCCGCAGTATTCATCATAATGGGTTACGGACGCGGACAAGTTTTCGTGGGAAAGACGCCTTTTACGCTTTCTCAGACATACTTCAACCCCATCTTCTCTCACTTTTCGATATTTTAGCTTCGACAGGGTTTTATCAGAGCTACCCGATCCCGTGTTTGCTATAATGAAAATAGCAATGCAAAACAAGTTAGACTGGGGCAATGTGAGACAATATTTTTTTAATAAGTTATTTTAAATTACACGATGGAGGGGGAGCCTTGGGTGCTTTGGCTTCATCTTCCTCAGTCCCTTCTTCTGTGTCGCCTTCTGCAGCCTCTGCTGCAGCGTCAGGGTCATCAGATGCTGATGATTGTCGACCTGCTGCAACGGCCTCGCCGCCTTCTGCAGGTGGCTGGCTTTCCGCTGGAGCGGAATCCGGTGGCGGAGGACCGAGATTTTCTTGGGTTGCTCTCTTATCTGCCGATTCGGATGATGACATTTTGGATTATGAAAAAAATATTGATAGTGTGCAACGTTTCTTAAATTGATGCTAGATAAAGTTAGATCAAAGTTTTGCAATCGCGTATCCGAAAACTGTTATATTAACTGTGTTAATTGCGCCACGTGTGAATATGAATATTATGAATACATGTTTGAAAATGAAACACAATGAAAACGATGTCACGAAGTGCCATGGCGCTGTGCCGACCTGAAAGTGAGTATCTCGGCTTCTGATGCTTCGTCTCGTCACGACTTGGTATGCAGACGGATGGGAGTCAAAACGCCAAATAATTTATTAGTTCATCATCCACGCTCGAAGTAATTTAGAACACAAACATTAATTTATTTCACGTCAAAATAAAAATTGCGCTTTAATCAATAATTTTTTCACATTTTCAAATTTTCGATTACATCTGACAAAGCTGACGCTTGTTTCGCTGATTTTTTGCTTGATTTCCTAATCTTTTTCATAATGGTTTTCTTTGATGCAACAAGCCCCAACTTTCGTTGGCCTTCGGGTGAGATGGCTTGATCAGGCTTAGCTTGTCTTTTCGATGCCCTTTTGGCGAGAAGAGAACTAGTAGCTTCATCGTCTACAGCAAATGATACAGACTTCCTCGCAGCACTTCTTGTTACTCTTCTGTTAGTTTCCTCTTCTACAACTTGCATTTCTTCACCAAGATGCTCTGCATTTTCTTCAGAATTATGCGGTTCTAGTTCGCTACTTTCCATCTCGACTTCATTGTTTGGAACAAAGTCATCCAACGAAAAAGGCTTTGCTAAACTTGAAACTATAGTTGAGGAAGTAACAGGGGATTCTTCTTGTTCCGGTGGTTCTGTGAAGAAGCGGATGGCTCCACTGTTTAACAATAATTTTATTACTTCAAGGAAACAAATGTATTTCTTCATAACAATAAATTGTTCATAGATAAAAATAAGTTCAATGTTTCTTACGTGTGCCAATCATGAATTAATTTTTGCTCGGCCGCAGCAGTATTTGGTACTCCGCCCTTCTTTAGCTGACCATTTTTGCTGGCAATATTTACCAAAAATTCTTCACTATCATTGAATTCAGGAATACGGTATTGAAGCATGAGGGTTGTCTTCGGGATGCGCTGGAGAATTTTTTCAACTGTCATTGATTCGTTTCCAGTTTCCTTTGAGAAACATATACCAGGCGAGTCGATCAGTCGTAATTTCGAATTGAGATGAACAATTTGCAGATTTCTAAGGACGAAAAAATAAAAATACATAAATTCTTCCACATCGACTAGAAGAAGCAATTATTGCATTGTCGAGTTTTTCATCTTCATATATCAATACCTAGTAACTCCAGGCTTAGCTCCAACATTGCAGGCTGCACTTCGTTTCAAGGAATTGATCAAAGAACTTTTCCCCACATTTGGCATTCCAATCACACCGACGGTAATTCCTCCAGCTTCACCCTTGGCCCAAACCCCAAGAAGACCGAGAAGGTCAGATGTTCCTACAGCTTTTTTGGTATCAGTTATTTTCAGAGCTTCATTAAAACTAGCAACTGATCCTAAGTTGTCTTTCTGTTTTTGGGTATTTGCTTTGAAAGGTATGACGGCAGTATTTTCCCTGCAAATAAACGGCATGTTATGTCAAAAAAATCTTACATTTGATTACTCACTCTATAATTGAAATTGATACTTACGATTGTTTCAAGTATGCCATCCATTTTTGAAGATTATCCGCCGGAACCAAATCGCACTTATTTAAGACCATCAATAGTTTTTTGTTAGTTTGAGAACGAACGGCTTCTTCCGCTTCCTGACTTCGTGTTCCAAGGGGATCCCGGGCGTCTAATACTTCAATTACGACATCAGAGTCGGCAATAACCTATGTCAAAGGGTAAAATCGCTATTAAAAATCAATAGATTCCTAAAAAAAACTTCTGAATTAATCCTTTACTGCCGTACCTGTTGAAACTGTTTATAAAAGGCTTTAAGACTGGCGTCCCCTTGACTCTTTGCTTGCTCCACCTTTTCAAATTGATATCCTCTTTCCTCCGCCTTTTTCAACAAATCCTCGAAGGTCATACTCAGCTTTCCACCAGTTTTGTTTCCAGCTGTTTGATTTGTCCCAGCATCTGAAGAGCTTGCTTGCTTCTCCGCCAGTTTCTTTTCCTTCTTGGCTTTCCGTTCCGCCTTGATTTCCTGCCTTCGTTTCAGCTTCTCCTCCTTGATGCTTTCCTTCAGCACGTTCGCTTCAGCTAGAATCTTATCTTTGAAGGGACACTCTGAAGGAACAATTACGATCTTCTTCGAAATTCCTTGTTTCCTNCTGAAGGAACAATTACGATCTTCTTCGAAATTCCTTGTTTCCTGGATTTTTCGATTTTTGCTACTTCGTCGGCATGCGCTTCGACTTTTTCTCTGTGAAAAATCAATGCATAACACAAAATTTTAAATAAATTCATACAAACAAATATTTTTTACTTTCAAACATTAATTATTTATCCAATTATAAACTACAAAATATGGTGTTTATGCTTTAATGACAAAACCAAACTTACTTAACATTTTCTTCACCATTTTGATAACTGATGCTTTTTATAGCCGAAACACCGAAAAATTAATTAAACCGAAGAAAATATACTACCTTACACAAACACTTGACAAATTGAGCATTAAAACGATCTACTTAATCAAATATATTTTGCAGTTAAATGCACACGTGCATTTTCAAAACAAACACGGCTTGACTTTGACGAGCATTGCATGAGCAAAGAGCATGGATTGGGGTTTTCAAGAATCGAGAATGCGCTATTTCTTACTTTGCCCCAACGTCCTTTGTTCGTTTTGCAAAGGAGTCAGTGAACATGAAGCTTGCTTGAGAGTGCAAGCTTCTCCTGCTTTGCACTCTGCATACATATAAATTGAGAAAAATGAAAATATGAAATGAAGGCTAAATGCAGTCTGTAAAACGCCTGCACGTGTAAAAAGTAGTACAACGATCGGCTCATTTGTTTAATATCCTTTGATTATTAATATTTCTCAGTAATTTCTAAAAAGTATAAGGTGTCCCAAAAATACTCATAGTCAGTCTTTTTCATGAAAAGTAGAAAAGGTTCCCAGCGGAAAAAATTCTAAAAGGGTATTTGTGTTTGGTACGAATGGTTCCTTTTAAAATTTGCATATTTTTGATAAGCCAAGATTTTACAAATTATGTAGTCCCGAAGACTTTTGTCTTTGTGTCGATTGTCGATCATCAGTGTGGCGCTAGGATGATTATATTTTGTAAAGTAGTAGAGTCCTAAAAAACTGAATTGGTGTACTTGAGATGTCGAGATGGAAAGGAGGAGAGCCAACTTTGTTATGATTATGAAGAGATGCTGCAACATTTCAAAGTTTGTTGTTGCATATTACTTATCAAGAATATTTTTCTAGTAATATTCATGTTCACTTGAAAGGGGAAAACGGAAAATTATTATTTTAAGCTTTACTCTTTGTTGTATTACAACGATCTTTATTAAAGTGGCTTATCTTTATAGCGTACATTTAATTTAATTATTATCCAGCCCAGAGTACACATACACATTTCATAATAAAAATAAAATATTTATTTTACTAAAACGTATAAAGAATTATCTGATTTAGTAGCGTTTTTGAGCTCAGTTGAAACGACTAAAATCCAAATGCTTTACTTCCTTTTGGGAAAGTTCCTCCCGACTCTTGGATCAAACTGAAACTCTCTCTGTTCAGGTACAGCTCCTCCCCCAACAGAGCGAGGTGGTGGCAGAATCGGTCCAGTAAGCGGACTGTACGCCTTATCATTTGGATAATGGACGAGCAGCTTCTGCACTGGCTCATACTCCAACTTGACTTGCGGAACTCCTGCAGGGCTCTCATCCCTGCCAACTTGGGCATCATATGTCTGCTCTGGTCTCTTCAGGAGAACATTAATCAGAGGTCCACGAGAAGGCTGCGACTTGAAACCGGCCTTAATTAGTTCTTGGAGTTTGTAGTTTGGAACTTCAATATCGACTAAATAGTTCGCCCCAGCTCCCCCTTGAAGCCAGAGGATATGCTCGGAACGGAGTTCTGGACTGGCATTGGGTCCTTGGCAATTGACTTTGTATTTCCCATTTTGAGTACTGGTCGTCGTGCATTGAACAGAGGAGCTGGAACTGGAACTTCCGAAACCGGTGAAGAGTTGGGCGGTGGAATGGGTTACCATTCCATAAAATAGGAAGATGGTCACCTAAAGATCGGTAAGTGACACCCGATTTAGAATAATAATTTCTTGAATATTTTGAATGACATCTTACCGAAATTAGCCGCATCTTTTTAACTGTGTTCTTCCTTTCTGTTGTCCAAGTCCACAAGATTCGAACTGAGATGAATAGGCGCACTTCGTCAAATATTTATACTCCGATTTAAATGCATTCGTAGATATAAGTACATTTTGCTTGAAGCTTGAGGCAAAGAAACTGATAATTGCAATACTGCTTCCTGTCACCTCAGAAGGAAGTTCTAAACAAAGCATATAAAGTATTTGATGCATCTTCAATCCAATTAATGAATTGTTAAAATACAAAAGCTTCGTTTTTAATTTTGGCTGGGCATGGCATATGTCACTGCATATATTATGCTATTCAATTGAATTCATAAATGTTTTCATGATCAGTTTCTTACGAAGCGAGCTTAATTCAGAGATGTACTTTCACTCCTACCGATGCATCTTATTCATTTATTTATTCATTGTCATCAATCATAATAATTTTTCTTTATGTAAATCAAAAAAAATACCAGTACCTTATTTTCTCACTTGCCCTGCATGACTATGCAAGCAGTGAACATCGACAATGAAGATAATCTGAACCTATTGTTTACATCTTCGAGCGCGAGTATAGCAATGCAGTGACCAGTGCAGAAGAATGATACCTCAACCAGAGATATTGGGTCTAGGACACGTGTACCGATCATTGTTTTTCGTAAAGAGTGATCAGCATTTATAATTGGGAAACAATGTTTTGAAAATGAACTTACCTGAGCTGAGCTTGAGGTTAAATGAGCCAATAGAATCATTGGCTTATATAATGCTTTAGAACATGTCGTCAGTCAAATGTCAGTTGCGGCTAATCTATCAAATCAGATTCATCCTTATAGCTGCCCAAGGCAGCACGGTATGGATATGTGTATGTACGTAGACAAAATGGAAGTGGATTTATTTGTTATGCAATTTTGCAATAAGGTAAAGTAAAAGAAACCGACTTGACTCCTGGCTCTTTATTTCATCATTTTCATTAATGTGCATTTTCATATAGGCATTCATGCCGCTTTATAATTCTGTTCTATTTCTGACTTACCATCATTCCCTTTGACTGACCCGTGTGAATTCGAATGTGCGAGAGGATGAAAAATGAACTTGACAGCACGTTGTGAAATGAATTTAAATGTAGATTTATTTTTAATTTTAAATTATTTAAATTACAAGTATTATTGTATAAACACCCCTTTATCTGAGGTTTAGCGTGCGTGGGTAATTAGTACATATTTATATAATTAAAATGAAAATCTACAAATCAAAAACCAAGATAAAACTAGCAGTATAGAGGTTTCAAATTCCTCTATTCTATAGTCTCCTCAAATCTTAGGGGTAACGGGGTAGGGGTATACCTTCCCCTATATTTTTGACATTGTATCTACTCCAGGAGGGAGGGGCTATTCGAAGTCGCGGGACATTCCACGGAACTCTTGGATCTTTCATGGACCAAAACTGAAACAGATAGCCAAAGTCATGATTTATAACTACATTTTGAATGATGCATAATATATAATAACATAGCGTGTGTGCAAATATTTTTTAACTTGAAAATCATAATTACGTCTTACGTGCAAGAAAAAGCATGTAAGGTCAGGCCGATACATGCTCTGCATAAGGTAGGCAATGTTGACTCGATAGAGGTTTGATCTTCCGGCGCTACTGTAGGCATGTCGTTCCATCGGAGTTTCCAGCAAAAACCTTCCACCAGATCTTACATCTAACGGTTTGTCCTGTGGAGCATGGGTAAAATGTTACAATTATAGGTTAGCTAATAATGTTTAACAGCATTAGTAGTAGTGTAGCCGATCAGAGACTTGGAATAATTTCAGGCTCATACGTAGTACACGGATGACATCGGAATTTCGACCATCAGCGTCACTTTAGGAGCTTCCCTGAGTCTTGCCCGCCTGGCAGAGAAAAGTCCTGCTGGATTTTTATAAGTAAATAAATATAAGTAGGGCGGAATAAATTCAATTATTCATTCCATTGTTGTTTTTCGTACAATAAATATTCAAAGTTACCTAATTCAGAAAATATCGGGAACGACAATCCTTGCACGGAATTCAGAAGCACGAAATTGAACAAAAATATGAAAATATAACTAACGTGTTGCATCTTATTCAAATTAAACGGTTATTGAGAAAACTTCAACTTGCATTGAAGAAGCGAGCAAAAATCTCTGAGTGTAATTTTAGCTGGTCTAACTTGGTGAGCCCTAGCAGTAAGTCCGAGTAGCAAGTTTCGTCTGATGTTATTCAAAGGTAATGAGAGCAAAAGTCCTTTCGTAATACAATTTGACAAATTTTTATTCAGTTCCATCTCCAGCACTAAGGTTCCATACCGTAGCGATCTTCGAGATTTTTTTCAATTTTTGGCATATCTTTAGCATGGTTTTTTGATTTAGTATGCATAAGATATGGTAGAACGCTATCTCTCACCTAATCATGTTTACTTAGTTCAGTATCTAACTACGTTATAAATTTACACAATCTTTACGACACATTCATCTCGCACGAAATCGCCTAATCCGTCAAAAATTAATTCCACACTTACTCGGCGCACACTAGCGTTATGTGTTTGTCGCATGAAGAAACTTATGCACTTTCTGTAGGCTATGGTGGCGATGTAGATGTATAAAGATTTTGTCTACAACTGCCCGCACAACATCTTCTCAGAAAAGGGAGAGCTTAGCTACCTACCATCAG
>JAHZNI010000539.1:0-12457 GCA_027744415.1 Seira ritae
AGATTTATACATTTCCCTTTAAATGATTGCATCCAATCGCATGACCGCCATCGTGCATGACTTAAAAAAATTGATTCGTGTTTCGGCCAGCCAACATAATGTAATTCGATTCCAGCAATGTCTTTGATAAAAATGACAGCATCTAAAAAAATCTAGGTATGTAAGTACTATGAATGTACTTCTGTTGATAAAGGATGGTATGATCACGAACATAACATCGACCCAAGATTAAATGAAAAAGATTTATAGTTTTTTATTCTTCATCGAAAAAAGTTTAGCATTGGGAAAAGCCTATATCCGTCCATTAAATTCATTTTTACTGGCAATATATACATTTATAGGTATTTTGTAGATTTTATAATCCTAAAGAAGATATCCATCTTTTTTTCTCATTTAATATTCATGATGTGTTACGGCTACCTGCTGCGCAATCACTCAGACTTTCAAATGTGACCGCTGAATTTTTCCATTTTCCTTTCGGCCATCTGTACTTCGACTATAAAACAAATTACATAGGCATCATATTTTTCCAGCAGTTTACATTTATTAACATTTTCTTGTCAATGAGGTTGAATTGAGATGTGTGTGAGTGAAGGAGCATGACGCGCGGAAAAACGTTTTCATTGTTTACTTCTTTTCAAGCTCACTTCCTTTCCTCCCTTCCTCATTTTAAATTCAAGCCTTTTGTTTGGATGTATGTGCCAGTGGCACAGTAAATGATGATAATTTAATGATAACTCAGATTTATTTGATGTTTTCTATGTCGCCTTTAAAGAATTCAATAGGGTTCCGATATGAAGAGTGCTGTTGACATAATTTATTATGTGCCGTCCTCATGGAATAGGAATTACCCTTCAACACTTCTTCGTATATTTTTGAGAACCATTTTCATGTAAGGTAGTAATTTGTTTAGCCGGAGCTTGGTTTAATTTGCCTAGGTATTTTATGAAATGCTTATCTAATGATGATCTCTTCTAAAAAAGTGAAGGATACTTCGCCTGACTTCTTGATGGTTGACAGACTAATGCCATCATCATTGCGATAGTCACAATGAAGATGTTTAAAAAAATGCTTGGATTGTAAATAAAAACTTCTCATGTATTGTTATTTCTATTACGCCTTCGTTAAAATGAACTTGTCTTCCGCGTGGCCGTGCTTCTGATTGATGGAATATCTAATATCTTACGTAATGATGTGATAATCGCGGAGAAAAAATCAATTTATAAAATGTTTTCATTCACGTCCGGGTATGCATCTAGTCTAGTGTCAGCTTTATTTCCCATTAATTTTTTGTCAGTCGTCTCTTCTAGATCTTGTAAACTAAAATCCAACTTGTACAATAATTGCAGTAGATGTTTACATAAAGTAAACTAAACCAAATATCTGTAAGAACAAGACAATATTTGTTGGATTCTCTTTATTTATCTTCGGAAATTCTTTAACCTTTGACAGGACTTTTCTTCCCATGAAAATGACCTCATGGAAAAGACGATCGTCTGTTTTTCCTTCAAATCTTCTCGAGTAAACAAGTTTAAACTGGCCATGTTACATTTTAAAACCACAAAATTATGTCAGCTAGCGACATGCTGTCTGGCAAGAAGAGGATGACTAATCTAATTTTGTATATTCCATCAGCCTTTTGCGTAGTCAATTTGTGATAAATAATGAACAGAAAGAGAACACAACTGTCATTTCTTAATCCTACATCGTCTTTTCTCTTTACAGTTATCAACTAAAATCGTGCTTTTAATCGTGATCAGTATTGATTAATTGCGTGGTAGTAGAAAATATATCGCAAAGCAAAAAATTAAATATCGATTGATTTTTTAATTTTATAATAAATAAGTTTATAGACATATGTATGAATTCATACAAAATCAAAATAAAAATGAACAATCTAATGGCCAACTTTGCATACTAATATAAATATGTAGTAGTGCATATTGCGTATCCTCATACGTATAGATAAAGAAGATGTACGGTTTTTTGATTTTCCAATCGCTGACGTTTTCCCCGACTACGCACGCAAAACACAAATCCCCCTCTTAATATGAACATTATATCATTATGTAACAGGAATAAAACCTTGAGTATTTTTAAACGTAAAACAGACATTTCCAATTACCAGGCTCCCTGCCTACTGCCTCGCCTCCTATTCAATGCCAATTACTTTCCTCATTACTTTTTTATCATTTGACCCCCCCCCCCCCAACTGAACCGTTGAATTCCAGTCCGCGTCGGATAAAAGCCTCAATTCCCGTGTCTAATTGCTGTCCACGTACATGCATATCCCCGACGGAGCAAACAAGAACTGAGAATGGCTTTTTTCTTTATAATCACACACTCGACTATGACTAGACATGTCATGAACTGAAGCTGAGGACGATCTCTGCCACGCTCACGGAGTCATTTGATGATGGTTACGGTGCATCTTGTAACTAGGTTGTTGTTGATGCTGCTGCTGCTGCTGATAGTGGTTCATACGAAGCGACCGAAACTTGGTCGAAGAAACTGCCATTTCAATTGTCCCAATGGTACTTGATGTGGGTGTCGCTACAGCAGCCTGGCCCACCTTGCTCCGAAACAATTTGCATTCCCTAATTAATGTCCAAAACTCATCCCGGAAGGATTTGCCGAAGGCATAGTAAACAATAAAATTAATGGATGCGTTCATAGTTGCTGATAAGATTTGGCAGAACTGAAGCTCGCGGAATTGGACGCGGAGAACTTGTGTGCATACGAAAATGATCAGTGCTACTGTATGGCACAAGAGGAGAATGAAGGCAACGATGGAGAATGTCTTTGCTGCGTTCACTTCTCGTCTCTGGCTAATTGTTAGGGTTTGCCTTGCCTTGTTCGAGAGGTAGATCTGCAATCATTTAAAGAACAATTTTAATGTGGTTGGATTGCATCTTACACGACAGTAAAGTAATGGTCGGTTCAGTTGTGCTGTATTTTGTATAACTTACTGCTCTGTAAAGAAGTGCATTGAATGCCAAGAGCATGGGAAAAGGGAAGGCAAAATCCAGAAATATGTGGTAGAGTACAATTTTGGGATACACATTTTTGGAAAACGAGGTTCCAGTAAATACGTATGGAAACTCGCTGAGATCACTCAAGGTACTTGTTGAGTTGTCGTCTGAGAAAAATTGGTTGCCATCCAGTCTTTTGTTGATCCACCAGGGAAGATTTAAGAGGAAAATGACGACCATTAGAATGAACAATTGAATTCGCTGAGTTTTGGGTCTCAACCATTGCTTGAAAGGATAGGCTACTGCAATGTAGCGCTCCACTGTGATCATAATTGTTGTGAATATGGAACCTGTTCGGCCTGACAATAATTATGAAAATTGTCATCATTAACGGAAAATTGACTTGAAAAAATAATAGTGACATCTTTGTTATCTTACCCAATGAAAACAGTAAATGCACATAACGAAACACCTCCAGAGCTTCGAAGCTCTTCTCATATTTTCCTAAATGTCCATAAAAATGTAAATGTTAGACCTGAAAATTATCTTTTGTTCTTTAAAACCCTGAGGATTTACCCAAAACCAGAACCAAGATGATAGTCGTAGGTATGGCACAAATCAGACGCTAGTAGGTCAAATGCAGCCAATATTTGCATAAGTCTTTTTACTGAGCAACCCTTCAAGGACTTTGGCAAAATAAGAAGATTTAATACATTTGAGAAAAGTCCGAAGTTCGCAAACAACACTATAACCAGAGTCAGAGCGACACAAATCCAATACCCGCAGGAAATGGTACCCCCGTTGACATCACATTGGCTGTCCAAAATGTAGCTCGTTTTAATTTTGCACTCGTAAAAGGCATTATTCCTGGCGACATACGCAAGGAAAGATCCATTTCTTGAATTTGTAAAGAAGCAAGTCCAAAATGACACTGGGATTATCCTTGGAACAGAAACTGTCGATGAATTCGAATAATCCATGCTTACTCAACTTCCGTTCTCGACAATTGGAATTCAAACATGTCAGGGTCAAGTGCGAATCCGTGAATGAATGAAATCGCACTGGCAAACTACACTGCTAGCATTCCTCATTATTTCAGAAAAATGCTGAGGTGGTGGATGGTGTTTTTCTTCAAAGTAATTAGATTCAGAGTCACACAATTTCTGGCTTTGAAACAAAAAGCAGAGAAATTCTGAGAGAAAAATATGTTTTTGGGGTTTGGTGCATTAACTGTATCATATTATATTCTGGCAAATTTCTCTCCTCCTCCATCGCCTTTTTAATCTGCATGAACTGTTTTGTGTCACGGCTATATATGTATCGACATTTCGTTTAAACATTTGCTTTTGCAACAATATGCGGCGAGGAATGGGGAAAATATAATGCTTTTGACTCGCTGCATTTGTATATCTTCTAGAAGTGAGCACGAATGCGTATCATGAGAATTTTTGCGATTTTTGCTAGTGATTAGCAGGAATCATAAATCGTCAGTGCAAGTGTCGGTATTAAAGCAGGAAAGTCTTCAGTCTTCCATACTCAATTTTTCACTGTAAAAAATGAAAATGTTTCATGCATGACTAACTGAATGGGAGACTACCATTCATTCAACGTGAATGCATACACGTAATGCATGCAATAAAGTAGAAAATATGTATTTAATATGTAGATGATATTATGGTAGCTGTGTATACGTTTGCAATACATGATCATGATGATGATGATATAATTGTCTGCAAAGTTTTTCTGTATAAAACTTGGAAAGAACTGGTTTATGCAGGAAAACGTCAAAAAATCAGCAGCGGCAGCAGAAGGAGGATGTCTTGTATTCTGTGTTTGTTTTATGTTAGGACTCTTGACACTCTGGTGCTCAACTTCACATAAAAACGTTTTTATTTCTTTCATGAAGAATGACACGTGCATGTAGATTGCTGTGATGTTTATTTTTACGAAAGATTTCTACAATTTTCTACAATTTTTTGGCATTACCATAATGTCGGGGTGGATAGGTAAATGCTTATTGTGGACCCGACATGTTCACGAAAGCTTTCATACCTACATACGTCTTCATACTATGAAGAAATAAATGCCCAGTAAAACTAAAGGATTTTTAGTTCTACCTTGTAATTATTCACCGAGATGGGATGCATGCAATTACTTGAAATATTCCTCTAGAGACACACTTTGGGAAAATCCCTTTACGCTTGATTGTCTCACCAAATTACCGCAAATTCACATTATTTCATTCACGATTTTAAGTAAGTACCTTGAAAATTCCACATGATTTAAGATAGATAGCTGAAGCTACGCACAATTATCCATTTTTTTCTCACAGATCCCTCCTATTCTCGCGAAATCCCCGCAATTCCTAGGAAAAAAACATCTTTGTTTGTCGTAATGAAGTCATCAGAGCATAAATGATACAGTGAGGTTTGCGGTCATACGGTGTGGTGTGCGGATTCAAACGAAAAATAGAAATGTAATATTGCATAAGATTAGCAGCTTTTGTTCTTGATAAGCTACCTGCTAATGATGATGATGAAGCAAATTCTTGATAAAAGTTGATGAACTGTATTCCATAATCAACTCCATAAATGTGCACCGAGCATGATGGAAATTTTATGGAAGGGCTTGGAATTGGAGTTATTTACGCGGAAATATTTTCATTCATTCTCGCCCTTCTTATGAAATCTTTTAGGAGTTGGAAAGCATATGCCATTATTTGACTAATTTGTGAGTATGTAGCTCATAAAAAGGAAGTCATTCTCTCTGGAGCAGATTATAAATGAAAGATTTACTACCCAATAATTACAATGAAGGTAGGTATGTATGTAATATTACACGACATGATGGGAATGGTCATTGGGAAATGTCTCAAGCTTTGGAAAAATTGTCGTCCTCCTTTCGCTGTCATTTTTACTTGACAAAGCATGGCCAATGCACGTGTTGTGTCACTATGTCATTTGCAAATTCATACCTACAAACTATAAACCACATCCAAAAAGCGTGATTTAGTATTTTTTGAATGAGTAATAATAAGCATGTAGCTCCACAAAGTCTGGTTCTGGTTTGTTGTTGGTTTTGCTTTCATGAGACCGCTTGACTCCGCTGACACTTGACACATTTTTATCAATGAAGTGATTGAGTTGGTTGTGATGATGACTCAAGATGTTGACAAAAGATAAGATTTGTATTTTCCTCGTGTCATCGTCATCATGATTCATAAGATGCGATGGTTTTTTACAATTGCTTACATGTAGATACACTTACCCTTTCTTTTCATTGACACATTTCAGTCGTACGTATTTCCTCTTCCTTTTCCGATTGCGCTGACCCACACCCTATTTCATTGTTTGTGCTTTTATTTACTGCCAATACTGTGATTGTGATTCTCTGGACGACTTATGAACTACACGCAAGTAACTTTTCTGAACCCATCAAAATAGTAATTAAAAAGAGTATGCTAATAAGTGCTTATCAAGATTTGGTATCAATTAGATGACCTTTACATGATGATTGAGCCTCTTCTCAGAAAATTTAATCAAGGTGGAAGTATAATGATTGATGATGGTTTTGGCCTGATATGAAATGACGCACTCTTACTTTTTGTTTAAGTAGACACTAGTTTTAAATATTTCTTCAGTAAGCGTGCGAATTTCTTGGATCATTCGGTTGAAGCGTGAACACGAAAAGTATCATGCCTTCTGAGCCGGGCGGGATGCAATATATCGACGGAGTCAGTACCTAGATGACGCATGACAGTTTGAGTGATGTGATAACCTAAGAGCAAAAAAACACTAATGAAAAGTTTGATGACACAAAAGCAGAAATGGCTTGGCTACACATAAGAAAAATGACTTGAGTACGGTGGAGCGATATAAAAATATTAACTCCTACTGCTCGTGCTGCCTGCCTTTGTTTCTCAGTCGGCAATCCGCATAACCAACATCAACCGATCAGCAAACGGCACGAACTTTACAATCCGGTATTTCCTGACAAATGGGAGACAAAGAGTAATAATTTTTATTTTCAACTGGCTTCGCTTCATTTCTTTAATTTTTCAACCAATCGTGTAGCATCACATGTCATTTCGTTAATTGCTGGTGTGTTCCACGCATTGCTTTTAAGAGAAATCCCTGAACCAAATTCTGGCAGAGTCTAGAACTCAACTGGATCTCCCTCCTTACTTAATGAGAGGGTCGCATGCATCATTTTTTCTACGTATTCATTGGCAAACTAGGTATTGATACTTTAATGATAGGTTTTGATTGAACCTATCCTCTCCAAACCAGCCGGAACTCGGAACACCTTGTTACAAAAGATGTCATATATGAACTCACACAGTATCTAATGTTCCGCATTCATATCTTCCCCCATCCTCGTAAAGAGCAGCGTCATCCTCATCATCATTTTCATATCCCAATTTTAAGCTGCACTAGAAACTGATGATAGCTTGACTCATTTTTTGTAATTGTCATCTTTTCCACTGTATATTTATTTTCACATTTTGAACAGGTTGCATTGAAAGGTTAAATGACTTTTTTCTTCCAATTTCAAGCTTTATATGAGCACCGAAAGTTTTTGGATTCCCCAGAGAACATTTAGAATTCAACCGTTGTGTGGTGAAAACTGGCTGGTCTCAAACTGCCTTTTCCCAGCTTTAGCTGCTCGGGAGTTTTGGTTGCTTGACTTGCGGATGATCTTGACTTGTTAGCTTCTAGTCTAGCACAAGCTTACTGCATGTCCTTCCTGCTGAAATAGAGATGTGATCAGATTCAGATCATGCATTTCAACTCAATCCACCTAAACCCTAACTGAAGATGTGTTGGTGGTGGAAGTAAGTTAGTAGTGCTCAGTTGTTCTTATGATAGGAGAATGAGATCTTCTCTAGCAAATATGCATAACACACATTACTTAACTCACAATCCTAATTTTCATATCTCGCGTTGACGTAAGGAAAGCGCGTTACTAGTTTCTAGTAAGGTAAAGCGTTAATACAAACGATGCGTATGGCTAGCTTAGCTTCCACTCGATGATGAGCAAATGTATACGCATGTAAAATTCAAAATAACATTGATATCACATGTAAAAAAGCACTTAACTTGTTGGCTTCGCATAAAGAATTGAAGCAGGTTTACCAAAAAATGCGTGCATTATACTTAGCTTTGCTTGCTGCATTGGACTAGTAATGCATGCGGATGTAACGATGTAAGTAAGACTGAGTAGAGTCTGAACGCCTCCAAAAACTGCTATGGAGGTGATGTGTGATCACATACTGGCAGGTTTTTATGATGATAATGTGCTGTGATATGAGCGCGCTCACAGTTTACGGTTTGTCTCATAAAAAAGACTCACAATCAAAGAGCTTGCAGTTGCAATGCAGTAGTCGAACAGCTTTGTTCACCGCAAAAACAAATGCATATAAACTTTGACAGATTTCTTGTGGAACGGCATTTGCTCTCGGGAACAAATGCAGACAAGACGAGTAGCAGTTTTAGTTTAGGAGATTTTTTGAAAGAAAATACGATGTGCTAACGTTTCAGTAAGTCAAGTTACCTTAGCCAAAAATAACACTATTTGATTGTCCTGGGGTCGCTATTTTGTATTTTAATTTTAGCAATTTCGAAACCAGAGATTCACATAATTGTAATCGTGACCTATTCACAATCCCAAAACAATCAATGTAATGAGCAAGATTTCGAAACAGTGAATAATTACTAACTTTTCAAAATTATTTTTCTCTGATTGCAGTTGGTTGTGGTAACCCGCGAACACAGTTTACCATCCCATCAATGAAATGAAGTTTAATCATCATGCAGGCGTACCTTGACGTTGGCAGTGTGAGCAAGTGCAAGGTCAGCGGAATAACAGGTGAAGAAAGTGATATTCCTTCTCCTTGACTGCGGCAATTCTCTCTTGTGACTTGAATATGATCTACGAGACGAGATTTTGGGCTTTTGTGTGGAATTGGCATTGGCATGCGACATGCATTATCAATTACCAAAAACTGCAATCTGCAATCTACAGTCGAAGTGTCAAGTGAATGCAGCTTTATTTGAAAAATCGTCGTGGTTAAAAACATGCCTCATGTGATACTCCACAACATAATTTATTCTTGTCTACCTATTTATCTGGAGGAAACCCACTTGAGCCAACTTTAAGAAAACAATGGGAACAGTTTCAGGTGTAATAAAAATAGATATAAACAGGTGTAGCGAATGCCGCTCCTGCCAAAACAGCCACGGATCATTCCGAAAGGCTGAAAGTCACTATTATTACGATCAATTCGTTGTGAAGTGAATGACTCCGAAATGGAGGGCTGCAAACATACGCGTGGCATGTGAAAATGTTTCTAATGCGATGCGCTAATCCTTTAAGCACGCAACCTCAATCTCCGTGACTTTGTTTTTCTAATTTGTATGTTTAACGAGAAGAGCTATAATAGCAAGCAAATGAAGACATTTCATTTTTATTAAATGGCTCAGGTGCACTACTCGTGCCATGAAACTGTTTTCCTGAAAATTCTCGCAAGCTAATTGTCAAGAAACTTTTTCTGCTGAGACTTGACGTTTCGCCAAAAAATGCCATGATCTACCGAACAGAAGAACACCGCTAGAAAAAAAGACAAATCTCATAAAAACTAAACATTAATATTTTCGTGAACGAAATCCGTAATTAAGAAGAAAGTGAAAAGTGCTACCGGAGGCAATAAATCTTTCAGATTGCCCCACCCATCCCGCATGAAAAAGTAGAAATCCTTTTTCTTCTGTGGAAATGGGGGCAATCGGCATCTTGGAATCAAGTAGAGGTGATGATAATGCTGGACGTCATGATACTAATGGTCTGCCAATTTATTTTGAAATACTCTCTGCTTTCCTCCAAATCATATCCATTGTTTTCAATGGGGCCATCATCTGCACTCTCAGTCGAAGGTCACTCTTGAAGTATCCATCTAACAGGTAAATTACAACTACTACTCCCCCTCCCCACACATTATACTAATGCATAGAAATAATGTTTTCCTGTCAAAAAAAATAATTTGTACGTAGTTACCATCTACCCACGCTCTAATCTTATTCTTTCAGATTTGTGTTCAGCCTGTGCACATCCCACTTGTTTGTCTCATTTCTCAGTCTTTCGATCTCACTTATCGCAACGTTTATACCGTCATCACCGTCCTCAGTTCTCCTTTCCAGTTTTAAAACCACTCGTCATCCTCAGCATGCATTTGAAGAAGGTCATGGATTGGCAATGCAGACAACCCGCGGAGGGTTTGGCGGGCCACAGTGTGTTAATTCTGGAGTCAATTTGGCCCACTTGATTGCAATGCATTTGAACGTCGGGGTTGCTGTCTGCACCTCAATCACTGTCGCCCTCATCAGTGTAGAAAGGTAAGACAGAGGCTTGTTTAGTCTTAGGAAAATTCGACCTTTGATTTTTGCAGGGCTTTTTGCATATTAAAAGATGACTTAATCATTCAAGAACTTGATCCATTGGATGAATTAAAAATTTCACCTAATATTGCGTCTCCGCACGAAAACATAACAAGCTTAATTGATATTTTGTTATGATGTTTCGTCTTGCTCTACAAGGTCGATGTTCGATTCCTCTTTGTCTGCAATTTTGTGTAATGCACGCACTGAAACAATTAATATTCATGAATGAATGAATAAAAAATAATTCGCAGGACATGAGTAAAAAAGAGCCGCTCTAGCTCTTGATCTGAAAACTCTACAACAATTTGAGATACATTTTGACCTTCTACTTGTGATCGTACTTATTAATTTCATGCCTAACTTGGCCAGATTCATATAAACAGGAAATTTACAAAAGGTAAAGAGCATCATAAATCCTGGCCTCCTGCTTTTCATGACATGAAAATTAGAAGCAGATTTCTATCGTCAGCCAATTAAATTTTTTGAGCTATGGAATAGGGAGCATTCATAAAGTATGTAACGTGTGACAGGGCCATTTTGACCATCCACTCTCCCTTCTATTACTTTTACAGGATAGGGTCATTAAACATGGGCCCGAAAAGGAAGGGTAAGATCCCTTTCCCCAATGGGGACGTACTTTATGAATGCTCCCTTTTGGAAATGTTCGTTCATTGAATTCATGATAACGTCCGTTTTCAAGGTGCTGTGTAGAATCTGGTTTTTCTTAAATAAAGCCATGTTCTCTGTCATAATTGACACGATACAGTAGTTCATTTTGAAATTCTAGTGCATGGCTAACATTTCAGGAAATGTAGAAATTCCTATTAGTCAAAAATGTACACAATCATACATAAAATAATATGATGCAGGCTGGGCTTTGTTTTTAAAATCGCATCGGCTAAGTGCTACGAACATAAAGCTGCAATTTTTGTAGCAAACTGCGAAATCAGCAGGTGAAGTCCACTATTAAACGTATCGTTATGTAGGGTTAATGTCCATTTGTTTATTATTATGTAATGCACTACCTATGTTGACGGAAATGTTGATCTATTAATTTACATGAGGTACATGGAAAATACATAAGCTCGGAGAATGGAACAGGGTATGGATAAAAAGACATACACATTACATTACCTACTTCTCAGCTTTTTCCCTTTTGCCGTAAACAAAAGACCATGATCCAGACAGATTTTAGGTTTCCTAGTCAGTTCAATGTCCATATGTCATCAAATCCACTTAGTTAAAACAGAGCACACGGATATTAGATGCATGAAAATAATGATTTCCCATTTTCTGATAAACAACTTGCTTTCCCGGTATTTGGTTGCATTCCAAAACAACATAATTTTTTGCGAAGTCAGACTCCGACTGAAAATAGATGCCATAATATTACACAAATCACATTATCAAAGATTTTGGGCCCGACCCCAAAAATAATCATATTTCAGGAGGTCGTGTTCAAATACTGTAAAAACATCTTAATATTCCACGACATTTAGTTTTTATAGGATTTGCCATTCGGTCATTTATTCCGTAAAAGCTCATTTTGCCTTGTGCATAATTTGTTTTTGGAAATTTGTTTTCCTCATCTTTTTCAAAACGACCTTAAACTAGTTTCAAGAAAACGTTTAGTTTGAATTCCGTCAGACTGTAGTAAACAAAAATTGTGTGTACGCATCTGGTCTGTTTTGTCACTGCTGCTTCCATCCAGCTTGAAGGAGTGATCTGTATATATTCTCGAAGCCCGAATTCCTTGCGAATTATGACAGATTTGCATATATATGCGTGCATCATACAATAATTTTATATAACTCCAACACATTTTTGGCACGATTTCCCTCTTCCAAAACATAACGCTCAAGACATAACATAACTGTCGAACATAACGGTTGATTCAATTCCACTACATACACCCCACATCGCCAACATATTAATTAACTTTTTACCGTGTTAGTGTTGATTAAATCATTCAATGGTGGCATCTGTAGATGCGAGCAAAGTGATGACTCCATTTTTTGTCGTTGTTACAAATCACGCCATGTTTGTTTGCAT
>JAHZNI010000543.1:0-19902 GCA_027744415.1 Seira ritae
AAATTTACGGCTTCTCTTTCAAATTACAAATTACACCTGTCTGTCACTTGCATCTTCGTCGTCATCATAATTCTCCTCATGATTTCAACACTACTCTTACCTGCCACTGAAGTGATCTACCTACCTGCCTACTGCCTATGCCTCCCGCCTTTTTCACTCAGCTTTGTCAGGTACTCACTCCACCTTACTGACACGTTGACAAAATTAAATAAATAAATAATCATAATCAACTTTCATTTTTTTAATTGCCTGCTTGCTCACTTGTCTAATTCAAGTCACATCCCATTCCGAGCATCATCATCCTAATCCCATATCCATTAAAACAAAACCCATCAAAGATTAGCTTTTTAGGGAGGTATTAGAGCCACCTTAATTAAGCACGACGACCACGCATCGCATCTTCATTTTCATCTCTATTTTTACGAGTGTTTGGAATGGGAACATCGAACTTCAAAAGCGCAACGGGAGATGACTATGGATACCTACTTGCATCCTTCACCGAATATTCTTCAGGTCTCTCTGGAATGTAGTTCAAACTCGATCGCAGTAATCATATAACGTTCCTTTAATGGCTTATTTATTTCAAGGAATTCACGACTACTACAACGCAGAGCTCAGCTTCTGTCATTTTACTATGATGATATTTTTTGCATCCTCTCGTTTCGTTTCCATTCCTTCACGATGGTATTTTAGTGCTTATCCTCGGCATTTTATATTATAACCGCCGCTTTGCATATTATGATTGTGATTACGTGGTCATAGCTCGTTAATTATGTTAACAAGCACATAATGGTCATGTAATGTAATCTAAAATCCAACATAACTTTAGAGGGAAAAAAGTAGCCATATGTAGTATACGCATTCATTTTTGTCCTTTTAACAATATTGACATTACATAAAAGGTAATATAGAAGCCATAAATAACTCATTTTTTTACAGTAAATGCAGTGCTCAATGAAGTCATGCTATTAAAGCGAGAGGGCATGTAGCGGTACCCTCACAGGAGCAATCAGTAATGTACTCTCCTGATTTCGATCAATCAGATTAGCATTTTTCCTGATGCAACACCACTCCAAAATCTCATAAATCAAGCATGGCAAAAATTGGATTGGGCAGAAAAGAAATAGAACATGAGTAAAATGCTCATGTCATGTCATGCATATGCTCTGGCTCTCCCCAAACAACCCTCTCTCAAAATCACTTCCTTCTTCTTCAATTTTTTTCACCTCATGTGGATCTATCTGTCTGTCCATGTGAAATTGGACAACGGTCCGACCGTGATTTAGTGCTCTTGGGTCCTCCACACATTGCCAATGCCATTGAAAAGTACTCCATGGACTATGGATGGACTAATCGAAAATCCATTTATTTTTGCTCACTTAAATGCAATCACAATCGCAATTCTCATTCTTTTTTGTCCATTTAGATGACTCAATCGTATCAAATCACTTCATATCTTTTCTAATTGGAGTTGATCATCTCTCTCTGGCCATGCTCAGGATTGGACACGACTTCTCGACGTGTAGTAATCCATTTAAAATTGAAATAGCTCCTTTTGGAATAATTGCAGTTTGTGCCAAGTCATCTCTCCTGTGAGTATGAGTAAGTTAGATGTATACTTGTACTAATTAAATATGCTTATATTTGGCCTGAAATGAAAATACATTTTGCAGAGCTGCATTAATCACAATAACAATCGCATCACAATCAGACTAATTTATTGTCCTGAACTTCATCAAATCCAAAAGGCTTTTCATCTGTTCGATTCAAGGATTTTGGTGTATTTTAAGGTGTATCTTTGAGATTGTATTGGCACACGTCATCGTCATCATCATCATCATTGTCCATTCGTATCCTGTGACTTGACCATTCTTTTATTTCCCTTAATGATTGACCATTTATCACCAATCCCTGAGCAGAAACAAGAAAACATGTGACGGAGTGTCACAATAAAATGCTAAAAAATTCGCTTAAATTAAGACGGTGACTTATTGACTCCTTCTCGAAAAAAAGGAGGAACAAGGAACAGAAAATTGATTTGATGGAGTATGAGCTTGTCTTGTCCACTACTGCCCATTGAAGGGCACCCCCTCTCTCTCCGTCTCCAAATCTTCGTTGCTTTAGCATTTTTGCCATCTTTGATCTAGTTATATGACTTTGCATAAAGGAAATAATGCTCTCCACGCATTGCATTCATGTGTGACTCAAAAGTGAAAATCAAGGCTGTGCATTACAGCATCATTCATTCCTTAAACGCTTGAAATTTTACCTAAACTTTTAGCCTTCATTTTATAAATATCGCATAGGCCTGGCACTATTCTCTGCACTGACTGACATTGTTTTTTTGAGGGAGAATAAAGGACGCTCTTTCATGATTCATGTGCATATTTTGAGCGCACTTTAAACATCATCCGGCGCATAATACACGTACAACATGCACTCCTTTGGTAGCCTATCATGGTCAGTATAGCACACCAAAATGCGCTACATAAAATTTTTATAACAGAGATGTTTTTTTGTGGTTTGGTCTGACCTAAGCTTGCCGACATGTTTTATGAAGATTCTGTCAATAAGTCAATTAGCACACGGGCTCGGGAGGAGAGAAGAATGAAGTGATTGTGAAAAATTAAAAAACAAACTTCAACTAAGAAAAGTATTTTTTATACATACCTACTTTTCTGCTTCGTTCCTTTCCTTCCCTATCATTTCATTTCTTGCCTGATTTCTGACTAATGATGAGTGCGCATAATACAACATGCACTCCTTTAGTAGCCATTCATGGTCAGTATAGCACACCAAAATGCACTACATAAAATTTTTATAACAGAGATGTTTTTTGTGGTTTGGTCTGACCTATGCTTGCCGACATGTTTTATGAAGATTCTGTCAATAAGTCAATTAGCACACGGGCTCGGGAGGAGAGAAGAATGAAGTGATTGTGAAAAATTGTACACGCGCTTCAAGAGTCCTTTTCCCAAACATTTTTTTGCCATTTTGTAAATCATGTCGTGAGATGGTATACACAAATCATGGTTTTTTTTGCCTTTGCTAAATTTAGAGTGGATTTCAAAGCAGAAAATCTAAAGTCAGTGTGAGTAAAAACCCTATTGATTCATTCCATTTCTGGCGTTTTCAATGTCGATTAAAATGTCCGAAAAAAACTGCTTCAAAATTCAAAATACATGACTCCATCATTCGCCTACCAAAAGTCTAAAATTATTGAATAAAAATGGAATTACATATTGAGGAAAGCATCGAAAATCCAATGAAGCCTACCTAAAGCATCAACACCAAGTCATCTCATGACACCACATGTAACCTCATGATTTCTTTCCTAAAAAATTGAGTTTTTTTCCTCGAAAAAAATCAAAAATCATGTAAGATTGCATTTATCTGAGTAAAACAAAGAAATGCAGTGAATCCTGTCATGTCATTCATGTCAGGTTCCCATATTTGAACGAACGCATGCAATGCACTATGCACTCGATGATAGATCCATTTTCTAGATAATTTACGAAAAACAAACTTCAACTAAGAAAAGTATTTTTTATACATACCTACTTTTCTGCTTCGTTCCTTTCCTTCCCTATCATTTCATTTCTTGCCTGATTTCTGACTAATGATGAGTGCAGTTTGCTATCTCTGTCATCATCTCACGGTATAGTTCATTACTCTGAGCTGTCACTTCTCCTCTAAACATGAACGATAATATATTTTTTGCAATTTTTGTAAAAAACGAGGAAAACACGCAAAAAAGTGGAAGAAACTTTGAGACCATTTTATAATATTTACCAGACCATTTTAATGGCGCAAATGAAGACATCAAAATCTTAAAAGTCAAAAGCCATCTTAAATACAAGATGATTTGATAGAAATGGCTATTAAGTTGGAAGTACCCGGCCCAGTTTTATCAATCAATTTCCATTAAATCAAATTAAACTGATGCTTTTACTGCTTTTCATCATTCCAGCCTTCACCGAATGAGAGCGTCGACTGTGATTTCTATTTTTAATGCTTGTAGGCAATGCAGTTTTTATCACCGCGCTCTCCTCAAAAGTCCATGCAGATGTCTATTTTTTACACAAAAGCAATTGCGATTTCTCATATATTTTTTTATTAATTCGCCTCAAAAACATTTTAACATTTTTAATTGCTGATATGATGGCTTGCCAGAAGTCACCATTCCAAACGATCTTTAACTTTTTTTTGAGTTGATGAACAGTCTCAGTCTCGGCCGTCGTCGTGATTGCTGATTGTGATGAAACGATAATGATTGGATTTGATGAGTTTATCAATCACGTACAAAGTACATACTACGTACCCAGAAGGAGAGTGAAGAGGAAAGTTCAGCTGTAAATTGCGACTGAGTGAGAGCCAATCAAAAAGTGATAAAAAACAGGTCAATGCTAATTTACCAATAAATAAACAAAATTGCAACGTGGTGCAGCCTTATCAATAAAGATGTTTTTCGAGAAATCTTAAAATTAGAATTTCAATCTTTTAGTGTAGTAAGTAATGCACAGCAATTTAAATAATTTCCAAGTATAGAAGTCATCAACTCTTGGAAATATTTTTGTCCAGATAATTTTGAGAAAACAGGAGACAATTATTAGTTCTCCATTGACTAGACAGATTATTCAGAATCAATCTTTAATCTTGCAAATAAATAATCTTACCAAATCCCATCATGAACTAGAACACGTACCTACCAAGTAGGAATGAAAAGCGGAAGTTACGCATGCTACAAACTTATATGATGCATAGTACGATATTATATAATTTTAAAACAAACGACACACCTATCCCCATCCCACCTAAAATCTGTGCCCTGCTTCTACGAAGCAAGTCAACCGTAAATTCCGAAATAATTTCTCTGAATTCGTGTTATATCATGCAAAAATTGCTCCTCAATTTCATCCGGGAAAATACATTTGCATGAAACAAGATGACATCACTTTTAGTCACATTAGCACACATTTTTCTGCCTACAGTGACACCCATATTATTTCATCAAATCTTTTTTCCTGTTTAAAAACAAAAAGCATTTTCTAATAAAACCCCATTCACAAAGTTTTTTATCGCATTCGCACCAAACCAAACCATGTCATCATCTCCCTCCCGTCGCACCAAAAAAGCCTCAAACCACTTCGGATTTTTTGCCGCTTTCCAAATTTAGTATCTTTCTACATGCTGTAACGCTATGATAATTTTTTATAGGTTGGCTGAAGGAGTTCATCCGTCACCACCAACGGCAACACCGCTGCATGGATGTGTAAATACATACCTACGTAATATGCAAATCACCTAACGTTATTCGAAAGAGGATGCTTGCATATATGTATATCAATATCGGATCCTTCCTTGCTTGCATAACTGCTTTCAAAAATAACTCTATTTTTGCATTTTTTATGCAATTATTACAAAATATTGAGATGCTTCTTCCTCGAAGCGAAACAAGTCAAAGCTAATGTGAGGATTTCCGACAGCAAGCCGCAAATACTGCCGCTCATTAATACATTGTAATGTACTTTAGTCATAGCAAAATGAATATGAAATGCAATAATAGTATTGCTGTGTTGTGCTAAAAAAAAGGAACAGTTCAATTTAGAGTCTTCACAAGTTCAAGTTTATTTTGAAAGGTTCCATTCAAACTTTGTTAAGGCTAAACACGGCATCAGTCATCAATCCCATAAACGTAACCATCACTAGACCAAAAATTTAGAGAGGCAACCGAATCCGTCCGTCATCATCATCCTCATCATTTTTTTTGAAGCCGCATTTATTTTTACTATCTGTCAGTTCAGGTTCAATGTCCATTATAATAACAATAATAATAAAAACCGCCAACGCTATACCAAACACCAGCCTATGTCCTATGTACATACTGGGCATATTGTATGCACATTTTTTTTATTGCATGACTCCATGATGATCATCATGATCATCCTCATATCATGCGAATTGGATTGCGTTGCATTGTTGGGGAAAATTGTTATTAAAACGTAGTGTTCACCTTTGAAATATTCAGGGATACGCCTGACTCTGTATGACTTTGAGAAATGTAAATAGAAGAGCAAGCACCTATTTCGCTCGTTGCGGAGGCGTATACAATGCATATTATCTTCTCTGAACTGAGCTGATTGTAAGCTCATTCACTCGCTCGCTCGCATGCATCATTTTTTTGTTGCGCCAGTGCGAGTGCAGTGCATTGTTACACGGACGGATGATGAAACGGCAACAGGGTTCTCAAGTCAGGTTCAGGTTCACAGGAAAAAGGAAGACGGGAGGGTGGATGAAATGCAAAGCACACACATTTCGTGTATGTATACGATTTTATGGGTTATTTTTTACCTATATGGATGGACTGTCTATTAAGACAAAACCTTATCGAGATACTTGGATATCTGTGATGATGAGGGTGATGTTGGTTCAAAACTTAAACACAGGAATATTCTTAAAGTGATCGTTTACTTAGCGAAAAGAATATAAAATCGACGAGCCGAGTTTTGAAAATCGGTTTGGTTTGCTGTATCGTGCACTTGTTCGCTCATCGCTCATGTATCCTTTGCGGAGGAAATCATAAAAAGTAATGGGGATAATGAAGACTTGAAATAAAAAAAATACCTCTTTGAAGATAGGAAACCATCTTGCTTTTTGAGGTTGGGGGCGTAAAGAATCGGATTCACACATTAGCATGGAGAATAATGGACCAACAATGCGGTTGCCGGGCTTATTGCAGTACTAATCCAATCGCACCAATAAAAATTGAAAGCCCTTTTCCGAAATTTGCTTATTTACACTGTGCTTTAATGTGAATTGATATGACATGATTTGAGGAGAAATGATGATGTTTTGGTCATGGGCAAATGGATGAGATTGCAACTTGCAACTTGCACCTACAATCAAATTCAAATGAGCCACATACTTCGGTAAAGTAAATGTACTTGTGACGATGATGATAGGATGCGTTATTAAAGCAAACCCTGAAATTAAAACTGACTACTGTTTGGCTACTACTTTTTCCCTCTCCCTCAGCTTGACAGAAGAAAGCATGCATTTTTCTCACGCCCGCCAATAGCCAAACATGCACGAAGAGAGATAAAGCTAGACCAGACTTCTCAAGAAAAGCTAAGACTGTTCCTTGGAGAACGTTCCCATTCCCATTTCCCTTCCCTCCTGATGAAGACATGCACGCAACTGAAGACATGATTTGAACTGAAAATGAGTTGCATGCACCTTCAGTAGTCGTACCTGCTGAAAACGGAATTGGGATAACATTTGCCGAGGAGGGTATTTACTCTCAAAAAAGGAAATTGAAACTTGACTTTGACTTGTTCTTCTTTCTTTAACGGGAAGGAAAGGAAGAAGGTGGTCGTGCGTTGGTGGTGCTGGTGAGGCAGGTGGGCAAATACAATGCAATATAATGCTAGGCGATATATGTACTGATAGTGATTACTGACCAATTTCAACTTGAACATGTGAACTGATCAAGCTTCAAGCTCGGTGAAGTACTTTAGATACAGATATGTTGAAGAAAAAACTGTACATTCGAAGAAAAGTAAAAATGTTTTTTTTACCAAGAGCAAAACTCATCTTCATTATCATTTCTTATACCGTGTCATCCACCATTAAGAATACTGTATGTGTGGAGGATGCAACGGTAAAAATTACTTCATATCTATAATAATAATATTTTCTCTTTCTATTCCAACCCCGTAAAGAATCGTCATTGGTCTTGGTGGCTTGTTGACTTCCTTTCGAAAAAATATAGCGGCTTAAGAACCATGACAGTATATAGCGCTGCGTGTGAAAAAAATATGAATGGATCTTAGGAGAGCTGATTCGATCGTAGGCGAGATCTTTGACTGACAAGTAAACAATCAAAGAGGAAATGCCATATTTGGAGAATATCCGGAGAAATGAAAACGGTAAAAGTAAAAAATTCAAGGGATTATTTATTGACATCCATCCATTCTACGCCTTTACATTATTCAATTTCTGCCAAGTGTGGCTATTCATCATTCATCCTCCCACGTAAAGAACACAGGGGGTACGTAACCCATGCCTAATGACAATGACTAGTTTGAAATAGTATTGTAAATTTTAATGGTACGTAAGTTGCGTAACTTTGAAGAGTGCCGATACCGACTACTAACTACCAGTACCAGCCGACCGGTATTTTTATGATCTTTATTTGCACTGGCTTATTAGTACGCATTAGTCATGGGAAAAGCGAAGAGGGAGTGAAGAAAACGGAATTACTTATGTGAAGAAAGAAAGAAGCATAACCTACGACGATAGAAGTCATAGTATAGTCATAAGTCTTTTGTTTTTCTTTTGAAGTACAAATCGACAAAACTTCCGAATCCCATTAGTCCATACGGTACTAGTCGTAAGATATGGGATTATGAACTGCCCATTGAAAAAACAAGAAGAAAAGTGACTTCATGGATGTTTTCGTTTTGTCATTAACGTGATTTCAAGGTAAGAAGGGGTAAGATTTTCTTGGGATTGGCAAATCGATGAAAGGGAATGGGAAAGATAATGACATTGGCATTGACAAAAAGGAAGAAAACAAATTAAGAAGCATTGAAAACTATATTATGTACCTAGGTACCTAGTATTAAGAGTGGATTGAAGTTTAGAAAGCACTGATTTCAGGAAGGAGTTAGCTGGAAAAGCTGGAATCTTATCTCGTTAAACACGTGGAGTGGCATAAAAATGTTTGCTGAGAAATGTGAATGCAGAAGTAATACATACCTATGGAGTATTAGCCAATTAAGTGATGCAACAGACTGTGCAATGGAGACGAGGGAAAGGCACGAAAGAAATCTTGAAGAGATCATCAAAGTCATAATAATACGCCTTTAATGTCATGTCATCCTTCTTTCGCACTCACGCCACGCAACATTAAATTTTTGGAAGACATTAATATGCAATAATTTGGTGTCTGTCTACCTACCAATTTCATAGCGCGTTTTTTTCATTTCCCACACTCTTTTTACTCATGTAATCGTTTCCCATTAAAATGAGACTTTTCGATATTTATCCAGTTCAAGTTCAAATACATTTTACTGGGTTACATACATATGTATTATGTAGAACTTATAATCAGCTTAGGACTCGGTTCACTTTATGACTCTTGACGTAAAAGATTCAAATCGCATTATTCTCACTTATCGATTCGCCATAACCGAACTAATTGCTCCAAACGGGTGAGAATTCCAGTACGTGAAACATGATACTTTTTCTTAAGTCTCGAATGACACAATTTATTGCACTCAAGTACTTCTGTGATTTCCGATTCCGCATCAGCAGTAGTGTCATCGACACGTCAACTATTTTTTCAGCAAAAATTTTTATGGCTGTCTGAACNTTTTTATGGCTGTCTGAACGTCTGCAAAGGCATGTGAAGTTCCAGACTGCTTCGTTCTCCCGGAAAAGACTGCAGTCATCACATTTTTTTCTTTAACTCAAGAGAATTCTATCTCCTGTACAAGATGCCCTTAAATTAGGCCTTTTTATTACCTACCCAGGCATAACTCATTTCATTTTAAAAATAAAAACCATTCCCCCATTCCTTATATATCTTCTCCAGAAATCTAGAAAAAAATGCCGCATAATTTTCTACCTTGAAAGGTTTAAGTCAAATGAAATCTCTTTTCAGACAATGAGCACGCCAAGAAGACGCATACTTATTGCTGAGCTTGCTCTAGACAATGGCCTGCACTAACTGCCTCCATAATTTCAAACGCAATGCAACAGAAAGAGAGATGGCTTCATTCTCCAGTAATGGAAAACGTTTTCAGCTCTCATCACTCTCATCATTCATATCATCCACGTTCTTTAATGCGATTTAATATCCCCTTTTTATTTTCATTGCCCTTGCTTCTGCCGCATCATAAAAAGTCTTCATTCGTCATAATGCTCCCTCCATAAAAGCCATTAAATGTTTTACATTTCCTTTTCACCGGATTCTGAATAGGCGACACATGTCATGGCCAAAATATATTATCGCATTACATTCCCCTTTTTAAGTCGAAAGGACGCCGCGAAATGTTCCAAGAAAAACATACTTCTTCTTCCTCAGAGACATTTTGGTATCTGTGCCCCTCTTCTTTTTGTGCAGTGATGCATACCAAGTCACTTTTCATAAAATTCATATTCAGCAGCACTGCACCGCACCGTGGCCACTGCAGCGTAGAAAAGTGAGGTTTCATGCGCTCTCGACTCGACGAACCAATCCAATTAGGACAAAGAAAAATGATTGCGGAGCAGAGTGAAGTGAAGATGATGATGATTGCGATGGTTATGGGACATGACACGACATGACATTCCTTCACATTTTTTTCGCGATTGTATGAATCTTTATGAATCATATCGGAAATTCGCATAAGCGAAAATCTCTTTGAATAACGATGCACTTTGCTTGGGAGGAGAATGCACTTTTTTAATCCGAATAAATGACTTTGACTTGACATACATGGCCTTAATGAGGCTTCCAGTTAGAACAGCAAAAACTCGATTAGAGATGGTCTGATTCCTTTACTTCTTCAATGGTTTCTTTGACGCAGTCGAAGGTAGTTGGGTGTACGTGACAATTGGTATAATTTTTTGCTGGACAAAGACCTCATTGATATTGATGATTGCATAAAAATGCATGATGATGGTTAATGATGATCACAAGCTAATGGTAGATCAGTTCTTTATCCCAGCAAAACATGGGAGAAATCGTAATAAAGAGGGTCAATGATTTTTCTTTCTTGTGAAATATCGTTATCTAAATTAACGCTAATGTTCGATATAAAATAACATGAAACGGAGCGGACTGGACGATAAAAATTTGATGATGATGTGTCAGCAAGTTTAACCCTGATCTCCTGCCTGGAAAATACAAAGTCTTATTCCTGATAAGTCAGTTTTTCCTCTTAAAAATATCGATAAAGTGCCCAGCATGAGAAGAAATGAAGCGCGAAGGCGTCTTTTCAATATTATTTTTTGAGGTCGTTTGACTTGACTTCATTTTAAAGAACTTATAGGTTCAGATTCAGACTCGCCTGCATTAAACAGTGTACGACGATTCACTCCCCTTAACTCACACCCTTCAATTCCCATCCCGTTACTGGCACCCATTTTAACTCCCTCCCTACTTGAATCCCACCAAACTAAACTCTCACCTTCCTCAATTACCACCCAACTTTTTTTCATTTGGTATTTTTATCACCCAATATTTTATCACGCTACAGGGAAGTTATCAGACCAAATACAATCAAAATAAAAGGGTTCATGGAATTGTTAATGTTGCTGCACAATAAAAGGTTTCATTGGACCTAGTACCGAAAAACAGTTATAAGTAGCGATGCCGTCGTTTTGGGAAAATCGTTTAAACGAATGAAAATGTGGGGCATTTAAACGTGAGAAAAACGGATATCGTTTAAACGAAAACGAAGGAAAAACGCTGTTTAAACGCGTTTTTTTGAAAGCATGCTCCGCCTGTTCATGCAATTGCGTTGGGAACCTATTATCGGTGGGTGACACACATGAGCGTGCATTTCAAGCCCGAATTTTTTCTTTCGTTTAAACGGTCGCTTAAACATCGTTTAAACGAAAACGAAATTCGTTTTCGCTTGGTAGGCAAAAAACGTTGTTTTCTTCCGTTTGTTTAAACGAGCTAAACAGCGGCAACCCAAGTTATAAGTTACTCCAAGGGCATATTAATTTCAACTAAACTGGGCGATAATTATATATGGTGAAAGGGAATTGAGATGGGTGGGAATTAAGGGGGTGGGAATTGAGTTGGGTGGGAATCGAAATGGGAGGGAATTCAGTTGGGTGGGAATTGAGTTAGGTGGGAATTGAGTTGGGAGAAAGTTGAAACGGGTGCGAGCAAAGGGTAGGGAATTGAGTGGTGTGAGTTAAGGGGAGTGAATTGACGTAGTCCCGTTTCGGCCAAGTAAATAAAATGACACTTTGCCGGCTGCTTATCTAAAAATCCTTCTACTAAAATCTAGTTAATTTTTCTCCTCGTCCTCGGGTGCTACTGTTTTTCGTTACAGGTCAGTGAAAAGGTCACGTCAGCTCTGGACATCAAGACTAAGAAAGACATTTTAGTGAAAAAGGATAACCCTGTCTCACATTTTTCTGCAAAAAATCTGCAGTTGCAGTATGAAACTTACATCACTTGAGTCATTTTGATTTTCTGGAAAAGCACTTGTGCTCAATATATGGAGCTCGAAGTAAGCCAAACTGTATTCAGTCCAACCCAAATACTGGGAAAGAATTTATGCAACCGGAAATGATGCGTTAAACGAAAAAAAAATCACATCGCAGATCACAAAAACAGCTCATATCACAGCTTCTGTTTTAAAGTCAAAACATTTTGGCAAAAAATGCTTCAGTTGGATGGATGACTGACTGCATATATGTAAATGTAAGCATAAATAAATGCGTGGAACATCAAGCTCAAATATATTTGTACTTTTTTATCTAGATGTCTGATCTTCAAAAAACTTCCGGAAAAAATGTGAATTCCAGATCCAATCTCCCATCAAAATATGCGTGAAGTGAACAAACGTCGAGCAAAAAAAGGTTCATTTCGAGAAACGTGCAAAAATCTGGGGGTAGCAGCTCGACAGGACAAATTAGCTCTTGGCTGATGGGAGCGTATTAACACGCATGGAGCTTCCTGTAGCGAGCAAACAAGGCAGATGCGATGTGGATGAGCAAAAAACGGAAGATTTTTTTTATATTTTCCCGTTCCCGTCTTCACGTGGAGCATGTAATTTAGAAAAACTCCAAATCCATTTTTTTCACTCATTGAATTTTAGATTTTAGTATGCACAACAGAGAAAACAGAAGAAAATGAAAAATTCTGAAATGAGTAGGACTCGTACATAGGTACATACATACATATTATTTGCATTTGCATCGCAGTACTCCTGCCTGGCCGGGCCTGTTTTCTTGTCAAGAGTTAACAACCTCTCTCGTGTGCTCACTTGCTTGCTTATTGAACAATTTTTTTCGAATTGCATTACAGCTACTATTATCGTAGTCATTATTCACTTTGCAGTTCGCACTATTACTATTACACTATGCACCATCAGAAAGAAAGAACAAAGCCAATAGCGAAAAGCCTCTTTTTTATTGCATTCCACCACATTTCATTTCGCATAGTCGACAAATTACGAAAGGGAAAATTTTAATCTTCATTTTGAAATTCCACAAGAAAATTCAAGCAAATAAATGATTGAGTTGTCTTTTTATTTTGCAAATGAATTTTTACACGAGCTGAGAGAGAGACGCAAGGCCAAACCTTGTTAATTCCTAACAAGATTGTGCATTCGTTTTGCCCTGAAAGATGCGTGAAAATACGGTATGCAAAATGCAACGCAATTGTAGTAAGTGGCTTACCTTGGAAAAAGTAGACAAAGCTTTTTGTAAGCTCCTTCCGGTTTAGGCACTTTTCGCCAAACTCGTCAAAAAATAATCTTCGTTTCTCTCGAGATTTACGTTTTTATGTCCTTTACTTTAATGAGCATCACATTTTTTGCGGAGAAAATAAGTTAGTGGTAGGATTACGACTGTTTTCACTTTCTAAGCTCGTTTTGATTCTTTCCTCGAGGAAACCAAAACAGCAATAAATTGGAGCTAACGAGGATTAAACTCGTAACTGACAAGGACTTCGCAAAACAATTTTGACGTTTATTTTTTTGGTTTACGCACTTGTCACTTGTCAATGTTCACACGCACAATAATAGCACTTTTTTTAGCAGTCGAATAGATGGGAGTATTTTATAAATTAACAAAACTTAACATTACTCCTCTTCAAAGAATGCGTCCAATGTCCAGGCCAGGAAGACTGCTAGGTTCACACTGAATGTTCGTGAGCTCTGAGCGCTCAACGGCTTTCTTCTACTGTCTTGTCTGCTGGAGCCAAAAGTCAATGAAGAATCTCATGTTTTCATGGAAAAAGGAGAAGCGAGAAGAGGAACAGCGAGCAACAAGTAAGCAGCGAGAGTGCTTCTTTTATCTTTAGTTAGGGAATGCAGACAGGTGTATAAAGATGCACATAATCAACTCCTCTGAGGAGACACAAGAGATAAGGCATTCGCACTGTATGGCTGAGCGAGACCAACTGACTTCTTGAGACTGAAGCAAAGTCAAGTCAGCATGCACTTGAAGGCTTATTTCAAGTGAATGCCATTCATACTCATATGTGCTAGTGCTAGGTATGCTTCTTTTGAAAGAAGAGACCAGAAGACTGGTGATGGGATTGATTGTATGGTGTGCTCACGTAGCACATACATGCAGCTTACTTGAATAGAATGAACACCGCATCAGCAGAATTCACAATGCTATACAAGGAAAAGTAAAGAATATGAATTGAATAGAAAGGAGGGAAGAAGAAGGAATGATGATTATGATTATCATGCAAGTCAAACGAGGAGGAGACGATATAAAAAAGTCCTTTTCTCAGAATAAGAAGCCTTGCTTGCTTCACGACGACAGAAATTCCTCATACGAAATTGCTTTTCCTACACAAAGGAGTTTCTCCTTCTCCAGTCCACAACTCTAGCAAAGTCAGGGAAGGGGGGAAAATGGAATTTTCTCATGGCATGGCTATATTGCCTTAAACTGGACAAGAAACAAAAAAGCTGACATGTAGTTATGAAGAGCACACACAAGAAGACAGGCTTTTTTATTGCTTATCTTAAGAAGAACGCTTTACAAAAAAATTGTCCATTTAAAAAAACACCGAGCTTTGTCTTGGTCCTCTGTCTGATGGTCTGATGCAGTGAACAAGTTCAAGTGTGCGTATTCTTTGAGGAGGAAGAAAAAACTTACTGAAAATATGATGAAAAAAAACGTTTTCCGTGTGGCTTTGCTTGGCTTGGTCACCAACTTTTATTTGATATTCTGCCCACAAAACAGAACAAAGCACAATTTTACTTCAGCGATGGGAATTCATATAATAATAATGAAAACCACATGAAAGCTGGAGGAGATGGTACACTAAAGTTATTTAACAGTATTCTCCAGAAAAAACACAAAAGATGAAATTTTTTATGATGAATGATGAAAATGACTATGACGAGAAAAGAAAGGGAATTTTTATGGGAGAATAATGGGCTTATTGTGATTGTGTGTGAGACCGATCCACATTCAAATCCAGTATTATCTCCAGTTTAATAAGTGCGATGCACATGCACAAACAAAAAAAAACTATGAAAGCACTTAAAAACTACGCTTTTTGATCATGTCAAGGCTTGGTGTTGTGGATTCGATAACGGAATTTAAATGGACTGCTTGATCTCTTTCCTTGCTGTCAGACTTGATGTCTGTGTCGAACAGGATACTTTACACTGATTTCAAGATCGTCTTGTGTGGGAACTGGGGGGATGATAATGATGTTGACTTCATATCGTTGGCTGGAGTACTACAACAAAAGACATGTGGGATCCAAGAAGAAGAAGATGATTTTATTCTGGATTTTTACGCGTCATTAAACTGAAACTTACTACGTTATAGTTAACGAGTCGGTCTATGTATGTAATTCACGAACTACATAAGTCGAAAATGATCCGCAAATCTTTATTCAGAGGAATATGGTTGTCTGAAGAAATGCTTCGATAAAAACCCCGAATCAGGCTCGATCTGTCAAATCCGATTCACTGCACTGATGTGGTATCGTGTCGGTTTCGGTAGCTGTAGAGCCAGATTGATTCTTTCGATTTTTTTAGAAATGAAATGCAGTAAAAGTACTTTACTTTGATGTTCACAGCTTGCCTCCTGTCGAGGGTGTAAAATGCATTAGCAAGAGAATGAGCATACAGATAGGGTTTCCAATTTCTGAGCATTCCATTCTCGTTTCAACACAACCATATTCGGCCTTAGTCAACACACAAACACCAACAACATCATCATCAAAATCATTGTTCATTTCATTACATCAATAAAATATATCTATACGCTTTTTTGTAGGTAAAAGGAACACAATTTTTAGGGATTGGATTGGATAGAATTTAGATTTCAAACTTTGACGTGTTTTGAGCATCTAAAACTCGCTGTGGCTTTTCGGACGTGTGTATAGCACGAACAGAAAAAGCAGTGGATTCGATTGTGGATGTAGTAGCGGTGGTTGTTATAATAATGATGATGAGCGAACAGACGGACGGGCGAACAAGGGGAAGGAAGGGTGCGAGTCAGTAAGTAAAATACAAATCCAAATAAAACTGTTTCGCTTGGAGCAAGTGCATCAATCCATCATATCAACAGCAGCAACATTACAGCAATCAATATCATTAGAGTTTTATGTATTAATAAATCTATGTAAAAAAAGCAGAAGGGGAGGTATTTTTTAAGGCTCTGATTAGTACCGACGAACAATAAAAATGTTGAAAAAATAATAGGAATAGGCACATGTGTGCATCCCTAAGTAGATCCGATATCCAAATAGAATTCATTGAAAAACACACTCAACATAATATCAGTCCTGCATTATTTATATGAAAATGAAACATAATCGATTGATTTCATTCTGTAAAGTTAAAAGGAAAACTTAATGCTTGCTCTATACATTTATTAATATCCCTATTTTAAACAAAGCCTAAAATTAATTTTTAGAAGCTGCAAGGCATGTCAAAGCCACGCAAAAGGGGAAGGAAAAAGGTAATATGTATTGAGTGAATGAGGATGAAATCGAGGAGGATTCATTAATAATGCAGTGCAAGAAGTGGGAGATTCCATGCTTTATATGTAATATAAATACATGTAAAAACGTAAGTAGGCATTTAGCTTAATTTGTATGTAGCTTCATTGATTTTTTCTAAAGATAGGAGCAACGGCTTTAGAACACGCTATATATTTTTTTATAGAAGATAGTAATGTAGATAGTAGATATGTAGGCTACATCGACGTATGCATCAAGATGAAGATGAGGGCGAAAGCAATAATAACGTAATAGATTTTAAGAGCAAAAAGTATGTGTGAAGTTTTTTTGGCGGGTGAATAAGGGCCATAAGAAAATCAACTTGAGTGTTATTGAAAACGAAATTGATTTTTAAAACTAAATCTTTTATTTGATTAAAATCATTAAGGCTTGCTATGGAGCTTGCGTGAAGTCGGAAGGGAAAGGCAAACTAACTTCCTTCACGCAACGCAAAAATGGAATCTGTACTCTGCATTTATTCCCCAGCCTTTGGATAAAAAGACATATAAGTCGTTCCGTGAACAAAATTGCCACTTACGAAATGTCCCCCTTCTCTTTTACCTAAGTAAGGAGAGAGCAGTAGGGAAAGCAAAGCTAGTCGGAAGGATTACTGATGAATCAGAACCTTGGACACAGTCAGTAGAAGCGATGAAGATGAACTTACGTAAATAGAAATCATAAACTTTGGGGATTTTTCTATTCAAATCTAAACTTAATGTCAAATTTTAAACTGGTAGGAAATTTGGCATGTGAGTATTTGGATTAAATAATCTCTGAAGTGTTATTGTGTAGAAGTAAGTCCTGTCAATAATATGTATTTTGGTTGGTACAATGCATGTAAACCTACTCAGACAATGTCATGAAATCGGATAAAATGCCACTGATGGTCGATAATTTCCCTGATAAGCCAATATTATTCACGAAAACATTTTCAAGTCCAAATACATAATATACATCCATGACGTTCGTTCGCCTCTTGTCTATAGTTCAACGCGAAAGTCACCTACATATAAAACGGGTGTCGCCCACTCTAATTTTTCACAATCTATTGGAATTGAGATACAGACACACGTTATGAACTGACCAACCAAGGTTTTCAGTCGTAACAACAATATCGATTTAAATTAGAATCGTAGCGAAAATGAATAAAACAATTTGGAATAGTGTTCTTGTGGTGTTATTTTTAACATTATTTACAATATCGATTTAAATTAGAATCGTAGCGAAAATGAATAAAACAATTTGGAATAGTGTTCTTGTGGTGTTATTTTTAACACTATTTGCAACGGGTGGATACGCCTTGTCCATTTTCCCAGGAAATTCATACTGGACTGACACAAACGGTGTCCCCATTCAAGCTCACGGGGGCGGTTTCGTTAAACTCAACAATACATATTACTGGTTCGGTGAGGACAAAACCGAAGGCGGTCATTTATTCCACCATGTCAACTGCTACAGATCCACTGACCTTGTGACCTGGGAATACCTCGGGCATAATACATTTTATTGGTTCGGTGAGGACAAAACCGAAGGCGGTCATTTATTCCACCATGTCAACTGCTACAGATCCACTGACCTTGTGACCTGGGAATACCTCGGGCATTCCCTCACTGCTTCGAATGACTCGGAGAGTGAGATCGGTTCTAGCGCAGTAGTCGAGCGGCCAAAGGTGATCTACAATGAAAGGAATGATCAGTTCATCATGTGGTTTCACTTGGATTCCTCCAACTATGGACTGGCGAAACTTGGAGTAGCAGCTGCTCAAAAAGTGGAGGGTCCATATACATACCTCTACAGCATTTCTCCATTTGATGAGGACAGTCGGGACATGACAGTGTGGGTGGATGAAGAGGATCCTGAGAGAACGGCTCATCTTGTGTATGCGACACGGGTGAACTTGGATACCGTGATTGCAAGACTCACTCCCGACTACCTCCAAATAGAAGAGCGTCTTTTGAAACTTGAGGGCATCCATCGGGAGGCCTATGCCTTATTTAAAGCCAATGGCTTGTACTACATGTTAATGTCTAGAGCCACAGGATGGGACTCCAACCCTAACGAGTACATGTACAGCGGAAACATGAGTGGACCTTGGTCAGACCGATACCAACTTGCTCCGGGATCCTCAAACACATTCGACAGTCAAACTAATTTCGTGATTCCGCTTGGAAATGGGAAATTTATTTACGCCGGTGATCGCTGGAACAGATATGACCTCAGTGACTCGAGATATGTTTGGCTGCCGATTAATCTGGGATCCGGGTTTCAAAACATCATTAGCATCCATTGGAGTGATCAGTACTCAGTAGACCTTCATGGAGGAGCTCTATCCAACAGTTCATCACGTTTTTATGACTCTCGCTCACCTGAAGCTGAAATTATAGGAGATGCCAGAATAGTCCCATGTCAGGGATGTGAAAATCAAGACGCTGTTGGATACATAGGCTTCGATGGTAAACTGAAGTTTCGAGATGTATATGGTGGCATGGATGGCTTACACTCGGTCTTGATCTCGTATGCAAATGGTGACTCCACTAGGAGATATGCAACGATCCGAGTCAATGGCTACTGGGAAAGGAACGTGACCTTCCCCACCAGTGGAAGTGGCCAGACCACAAAGCAACTTGTAGTTCATTTGCCTCTCAAAAGTCGGTACGTCAATGAAATTGAGATTTTAAATGAAGCAGGATACGCCCCTGATATTGACTTCATCAAGGTCGAGTGCATTAACGGGGATTGTGGAAATGGTGTAGAAACATCCAATTAGAAATGGAAGAGAATTAGTTGACAGAAATTCTGGCTGATTTGACAGAATTGAAAATAAGTCCTGTAAGTTCTTTAACTGTCGCAAATCTGTTTAAGCGAATAATTGCGTACTTAAATACACTGTAATCTATCGGGCTTTCTGGCAAGTCAACTAAAATTTCTGCCAACTCAATTTATTTGATTATGAAATTATATTAAATACCGTATTAATTTTTGTATCGTTATTTGAAAACTTCAATGCAAATGTGTAAAATACATTTATATTTCATTTATCTAATTGTTCAATCTAATCTCATTTTATCCAGCACCTTTGCTTTTGCATAAGCCTTTGCCTTCCAGTCCATTTTGAAATTCATATGAATCCAGTCGTCCGCATCTTGAAAACTCTTTTGGTCCATCCTCTCCTTTTTCCTCTGCTTGTTTGCCAG
>JAHZNI010000544.1:0-15910 GCA_027744415.1 Seira ritae
AGTAGAAAATTGTACTGAAATAAAAAAGAAGCGACAGTCATGTCGCAGAAAAAGCCATTCATGAGTAGGTACAATAGAAGTGTATATCTTTACTACCCTCCTGTTGGAGGATGGAATCAAAACCATTTCTAAAATGACAATGATTGAAAGGTAGAAATGATTATAATGTATAGGATGGGTACTCATTCGCACGAGTTTTGCCTTTGGCATAACAAAATTATAAAGTTTATTAATTTTTGAGCATTTTTGATATTGCATAAGAATATACTTTCACGTGGATGTTTTGGTGAAGGAAAGAATGCGAATTACTATCCTCCGATACTTGGGCTGAATTCCTAGAAAATTTTTCCTTGAAGAAAGGCAGCGGACCAACCAACCAACCAGTCCCGACTATTTTTTTGTTCAATTGAATATAGCGCGGCCAATCCTCACTACTACGCATACAATGAACTTTTGTAAAAATGGAACAATAATATGTGTATCGCATGAAGAATCACTGCAAGATACAAGAGAAGGAGGAGATGATGATGACGGACGGATTCACGACAAGACCATGGCATTATGATACTGCGGTGGTAAAAATGTAACATAATATAAAATATGCGTATGAAACACGCTGACATGAGAATTCGCCTACGGGGAAAGAAAACCAGTGCATTGATCTGCTCGCCTCCTACTTGCTTTTCATCATCATTGTCTTCGTCATCTTCGTCTTTTTCAAAAAGGTTAACAGTATTTTTTTCCTCGAAAAGAGAATTTTCCCCCGTCATAAAGCAGTGGAGGGTGAGCTTATGAGCGTCTTGAATGCATACAATTTTGCTGAGAGTTGCAGTCAAGCATGTAGCGAATGTTTTTGACGCTAAGCATTCGATATTCATTTTTGCAATTCTAAATATTCGGCCATGATCAATTTTTAAAATGCAAAATATAGAAGAAAAAGTACCTAGATAGTCGTGTTATCGGAATAAATCAGTCAATGAAGAAGATTTACCTTTAAGTGTCATTTGCCTTCAAAAATGAAAGAATTGCACAATCCATTGACCAATAACAGCAACAGCACTCGAGTAAAGACTGAAACAGCAGAAAATTTTGTAGATATGAATAAAATCCCATTCTAAATTTTTGGCCATTGAATAAATAAACAGATTTGTGAAACTCAGATTTGCAACCAGGACAGGGAAAACACGGATGTGATGAAAACTTTAAAGCTGCAAAAACCAATTGAATGATGAATTTTAAAACTGGCTTTATTTTCTTAAACCATTCCTTCTTCCTAGACTTGCCACAAACAGTCACTCACTTTTCTCAAGTGTTAGTCAGTCAGTCACCTAGTCAGTGATCCGTCACCTCTTCGTTCCACCCAACTGCTAAAAGGCAAACAGACACGCTTATAGAGCGTAACTAGTAACTCTTCTATGTACCATCATCCTCTACTTTGAATCTGAATTTGAGATGTATAATTTCGTGCAACGCATTTAACTTTTATGATGTTATAAACAAAGTTAAATTCACATTGGATCCCTTCTGATAATCCCAAACGGTAAATTTTTCCCTGCCTTCTTCGGAGGAGAATAATCTAATAATTCACGAAATTATATACAATCGCCACACTGTTATTTTCCAAGCTTGCACCTGGACTAAGAGTATAAAATTTTTTATAACTTAAAAGTAATTTGCATTTGACAGCTTTAATTTTTCCTAAATGAGAAGCATCATGCGAAATGGATATCTTTACATGTAAGTTTAAAAAAACACTCCCAGGTAAAAAAGAAGTTCTTGGTATTTGTTTATGTTAGTTTCTGATTGAATATATTACTTGCGGAATAACATCTCAGGTTGCTCACATGTAGTCGATAAATAAGACGGAAGAAAGTAGCAAGAAGTTGAGGGAACTAAGCTGCCAGGCGGCATCGCTCCTGTCAAACACAGAATGGAATGTGAGAAGTGTCGGCAATTCATGTTGAATTTAGACAAGATCTGCATCTCAACTCAACTCATTGAGCAAATTCTAGAATTTCGCCTCCGTGTATATAACTACCACAGTGCATCTAATTTCTTCAGCTAGTAAATAACTTGTAAAAAGAAATGAGCATTTTTTCCTTTGAAAATCGTACTTGCTCTTGCTCACTTCCACGCGTACCCATACATCTTTCTTTTTCAGTAGCAACAAGGCAATGCAAATCTGACGACGGCGAGATGATGCTGAAGAAGATGATCACGATGATGATGATGATGATGTTGGTGAGATGAAAAATGAAGTAGTGAAAAAATCCCTGACATACCAAATAGATCAAGCTTGTCGTTTTTAAGTATCACCATAAAATAAAATGCAAATGTTCTGGTGAGACCGAGACGACTCCTGTGATTTGCCTACCAACCAGTAGTACAAAGGAGAGTAACTCCGAGATGAAAAGATAAACAAAAACGAGTTAAAGAAATGGATTGGATATAGTAGCAATAATCATGAGAGAAAATCAGTACGTCGGCACGAATCAGACTACGTAGGCCAAAAAATTGAAGAAAAGACCAGAAGCGAAATAGTGAAAGAAATTTCCTTACTAGCTGTGGCTGCTACTCTGGGATGAGGAATACCTAGCAATTTTCCATTTTATTCGTTGCAAGCACCATAAAATCTATTGCGAAGGCGAAATTGTATTAGTTTAGTTTTGATAAAAATCTGTGAGACCCAAGCCAGTGAAATATTTTCCCACAGTCGAGGCGTTAAGAAAAAAAGAAGCACGTGCTTCTTGTAATAACATATTAAAATGATAAGAACATGCATATCTTCGTTAACCAACAAATGCAACCTTCTTGAATTCAATCTTCATTGTTATTATCATCATCATTCTGCAGAAAAAAATACAGAGGAAGAAAAAAACTAGCGAGACAGGCTCTAGCCACCACACTCCAATACCACCGCGTTTGATACTGGAGTAAAGCCAAGTACAATGTCGCTACATCTGCATAATATGCCAGGTAGACATATAGACTATTATAATAATATTCAATATTGCCAACTTTTTTTGTATATTATTTTTTCGTAGAGTAAACATGCAATCAATAAAAACTTTATTTTGAGGCTACTTCATTCATTTGATTCATTATTGCTTCAGGTTAAGGAAAAATTGTTCATTTTAACAAGGACGTACTTTATATATTCTTTTGTAAAGAATTATAAAAACAATTGGGTGCAATAGGAAAGAAATAATCCATCATGTCATCATTTTCGCTAGCTAGTAATTTTTCAAGGTATTGTTAATTTTTACATCACTTCTGCTCCCCTGATCAGAATGCAAAATCCGGTAATCATTTTGTGTTGCCAAAGGGCAATCCAATTTAGCTCGTGGAAAACAAGATTGAAAGAAAAGGCATCTGTTCAACAGAACACGATAAAATGTATGCTCTTCCATCCATCCTCATATAAAAATTATTTTCCCTGCATTTTATAATAAATATGGTGGCATTTTTTTCTGATGAGAAAAAAGTTCAGAGGAGCTGAAAAATAATAAAGAGGGAGAAACAACAGTTGGCTACCTACTACCTACCCTTCCCTTGTATACCTAACAATCCAACGGCATAATATATTGCTAACGTGGAATGGCATACATAGATCTATGCTGATCAAACACACGAACCATCACCATAATCATCATCATCATCACATTGCAAGAAAAAAATTACCAATTCAGCTCACATCCTTTTACTCTCTTGATTGAAACATCATCCTTCTCCTTAATTACGAGGTGACGACAAGTGTATTAGCGCATGCTCCTTGTTATTTGCTAACACCTCAGCCATCCCACCAACATCATAATCCATTTCGCTACCAATTTATCACAAAGCATTTACGAACGAATGAAATAAATTATGAGGAAATACCTGTTAGTAAATAAGCAGCTCAAAAAATGGCTTTCACTCTCCGGACAACTCTGCGAACAAGACACAACATAATAATATAATGGTTATTCTTGTTGAGTTTTTTCTCGTGAAGGTGGCCCAAGCAAGTTTGAGATGTCATCTTAATCGTAGCGGAAATTATATCTAGCAATCAGCCGAAACAACTTTTTCTGGTTATGTTTGCTAGTTTTCGGAAGGAAATTCCATTAATACACTACAACTCGAGCCAGATTTGTTGGGACATGATGTACATAAGTACGAGATTCGAGAAGCGCTTTGATCATAATTTCTTTCCTTCTTATCATGAAAAAAAACTTTTTCTTTTAAAGTAGATTCTCATTTTTTTCTCGAATACAGATAGCTAGGCTGATGGCACATAAAATTAGGTATGTACATATGCAGAGAGTGAATATCTAATATCGTATCGTAAAAAGATTTTTTGGAAAGAAATCAAGGAAATGAGTTTGATTCTCAAAATCTTCTTTTAAGCAACCGTGTAATATATTATTGCTATAATTTACCCAGGGAGAAGAGAGAGGATGGAGCATGGAGAAATTTTTTTAGATCGACATGCCGGGTGAAAAGCAAGCTGGGTGTATATCATATAACATAACATTCAAGTATGTACTTGCTTTTTACATTGCCAACGGTATTTTCGGTTTGATATATGCATACAAGCATGACGATATTCTGTCTTGTTCTTGCTATCTGATCGGATGTTTTCATGTAATCTACATAAAACACACCATACACCAACCAGTATATCCTCCCTAACACAACTCCCAGCCATGCCGGATGGCAACTACTCCAATTTTTATTACAAACTTTTTTTTTCGAAATTCCGAAAAAAGCTGGGAAACCTATTAAATTTTGTAAGTCACTCACTCACAATCAGAATGCAATAGAAAATCGAACAAATTCTAAGTGACTTTTCCCATTTCATCCATCCCCTTCATTTTCTCTTGCTTTTGTCCTATCAAATCGAATGATTTTTTGATCCCCTCAGCATTTCATTCAATCCGATTAGGTAGAGTTCATGCAGCGAGCGAGCGGTTGGTTTTGGTGGATGAAAAGTAGAGAGGAATAGGCATGAGGACTGTAAAATTAGAAATCGGTATTGCTTTTGCTGTCTCCTCTTTCCTGCTTTGTATGTATCTGTTGCGATTTTCATTTTCGGATTATTGATGAATTGCAATGCAATTCACTTTTGTGTAGAAAAGATCAATTCATTTTTTTGGCTGTCATCATCGTGGAGCCATGTTGCCCTCTCCATATATATATTTTCTCCAAGCGGAATTCGTAATTTTTGCAGTAATAAACCGTGGTTCTTTCAAACGAGCCATATGGTCTGCAACACGCTTATCATCGAAAATAAACCTCTCTTGGCAGTTCAAAATAAACAGTGGAGACCAGCACGAACCTTCGTTTAGACTACGCCAATTTTAGCTCTCTCTTTTCCTCCTTTTTTCCTTCTTCTCATCGATTGAATTTTCCTCCGTAAACTGACTTCTTCCTGTAGTAAAAATTTCCTTCTTTCCGCGTTAACTTCCTCCTTTCTTCTACCTCTCCCTCTCTCTCTCTCTAGTTTTCGGCTTCCTCCAACAACTCCCATAAAGCCCTCTATGATTGTGTATGAATCTGATGATGAACATGACGGTAATTTCAACATATGCCATGATTGCCTCTCCAAAAGTGCTGCTTTAACATGAGATGTGAGATATGCTACGTATATTTCATGTTTTTTACTCAGCCTGATCAGTTTTCCCTACTAGACAAAAAGAGTAGTAGTGAGTCGACAGAATAGGCAAATAGAGAGAAAGAAACGGCTGCACGCAAACACTCTCTCCCTGACTAATCTACAAAGAATATTTTTATTCCTGGCATTTCCAAGAAAATTATAGATGAAAATGAAGAACGCAAGAACCCCAGCATAGCCTTTTAAAACATTGCGTTAAATTCTCTCTATAGTTCATACATACTACTGCGCCCATCAAAATAGTGGGAGAGTGTGAGCAAAATCTCTGCATGTTTTCAATCTTCTCACTGCTATTCATCATATTATAAAAGGGCAAAAGACATTTATACGGAGAGAGAGAAGGAGATGAAAAAAACCACGTATTATCGATAGAGTAACAGGGCTAGTCACTCCATTTTTTCTCAACATTAAATGGAAATATTCCAAAAAGATTGCATTCAAATCTTGCACTCGATACAGTGCGATGCTACAGCGGATCATGAGGATGACGATGATGATGTTGACGATAATCATAAAGATTTCCGTAATGAAAAAATCTGAAATCCACAGACAGATTGAATATTGCATACTCATTCTACTGAGGAGACGAGAGACGTAAGTGACTTCGTGAGAAATGAGCAAAGTACTCCAGAGAGCCTTACGGATGAATGATTAGTGCAATACTCTCGGACGTCTTAGATGATGAGAACTGTATTTTAAGGTTAAGCATAAACTAGAAGATAATCTTTTAAGCTAGTTTAAAAGCATATTTCAAAAATAACTGCATAGAAATTGTTCGAGAGGGAAGCATAGGTAATATTCATCTTTCACAGACTTAACCAAGCCTTAAAAATGGGCTTTGTTAGCGGGAGGAAATATGAAATGACTTAGAGCGAAATATAAACCTGAAAAGTGCTTCGATCACACAATGTAATGCAAAGAAGAGATGTAGAGAAGGAGTACAACAACGGCTTAGAGCTGCAGAACTAGTTCTTCGTAAAAGCTATATTTGTGTCCCACGACCTCATGCCTAAAAAGTTTATGCCCGGTCACGAAGCTCGTGAATCGGCCATTCACGATCTGCTTTTTCTTCTCTCTTCTTCTTCCTAATAAATGCAGCCAGAAAAGAGTTCTTCTTCGACTGATCATCTCACATTCTCATTTTTCCTTGCATTCACATGCATAAAAATATCTTTGTAGTAGTAATGCATACATTACATATGACGAACTTCTTATGTATATCCAATCTGAGATAAAAATATGAGGAATATTTCTGAGATGAGAGACGAATAAGACCGATTTTTTTGGCTTGTATATATTACATATTCCTCCTTAAATCCTGTAGAAAGGATGATCGTTTTCCCAGATGTTATCATAATCTTGCCCGGCTTTATTACACCTTATTATAAGTCAAAGCAATATGCTCACAGTTAAAAGCAATATCATTTCGAGAAAGAGGATTTCTTATTTTCTGGTAAATTTTAAAATTCCTGCATTTCAGAGCATACCAAAGTGCGAAAAGACAATAATAAGCTAGAAAAAAATTCTTACTTGATTGGAAGAAAAGAGACAATGACTCGGTTACAAGAATGCCTGACGGTTATAGTGAAGTCATTAAAAGGTATGTTGTATAGTACAGTACAGCCATGATCATGCTCATTCGATGCAATTGATTGGAAGAAAAGAGACAATGACTCGGTTACAAGAATGCCTGACGGTTATAGTGAAGTCATTAAAAGGTATGTTGTATAGTACAGTACAGCCATGATCATGCTCATTCGATGTAGGTATGTAAGTTGCTCATTTTAATATGTGACCTATTATACAAATATATTATTTTTTCCTTGGTATGCACACCCATGATATCGTATCATGTAGCTTTCTAAAGACTCTCAAGATCTTCAAAACTGATTGAAAATTTTGATTCGGAATTCCATCAGGAAAAAAAGATACCTGTGATCATATCTCTGTTTTGTGCGCATGTACTCGTTCCTGGGTATCTCACCGACCGACCGATAATGTATAACACGTTCAGCAAAACCTGTCTAAAATGTAAGCAAGCATAAGAAATGATCAAAAAATTTCATTTTGAACTGTCTCGAGCAAAAGTAAGCTCCTTACTTTCTTCACACAACTTCTTCTCTCTGAAATGAAATACATATTATTTCACTGCAGCGCTCGCTCGCCCAAGGTATTTTTTCATCGTGGAAGAATAAAATCAGGGAAAATGTGAATGAGAGTTCATTCTAAATTCCATAAATAATAAATCCTATTTTAGCTTCCAATCTGAAAATGGTAATGTCCGTGCAGAAGTGTACTTTATGAGAATCCTGTACAAGAAGGATGGGACAGGATGATGAAGTTTTGTTTTTTCCATTGTTTCACGAATCACATAAAATACATGACCGAATACATTCTAGTACATATCTGTAGATTTCAAGATTTCAAAATTATTTTGCAATCAATAATAATGATATAATGCTTTACACAGTTAGATACGTGTTTTTAAAAAAACTAGAAGCCTTATTAAAGCGCTTAATACACCGGAATACCGTAGAGCCCTATCACCTCTGCTCTCAGTTTCTTGGTTGCGTACGAAATTTTGAGATGGTGGTGGGTGCATTATAGCGCAGTATCTTTTTCTCATAAATAATTTCAAAATTACTCCTTAATGGGTCACATACCCCTTATCTAAAATTTTATACTGCTTGCGCGTCGTTGGGCGTGTGAATGCCTACGTAGATTGTATGGTGATAATAGTAAACCGGTCATTATGGAGATGATTTCTTCCTGAAGTCTGAAGGCATATTCTGGGAAAGAATTTAACGTGGCATCCTATATTCCTATTGTCTTACGATTACGAGCCAGAGAACCTGGGCTAGGCCAGCTAGGGGAAAGGAAATGAATACGAGATGATGAGGAAAAAAACTGAATCTCACCCTCTTCCCGATAATTCATTGTGAATTCAATGATTGGAATATTTCATTAGATATTCTCGTTTTTATAAAGTACCTATACCATACCATACCCAATGGTCGGAAGACCAGTGCACCCGCTGTGGCATCATTAGAATACATATTTCAGAAAAAGAAGTTTTTCCTTCACTCTCCGCATTATTAGGTAATAAGAACGAGAATGGAACAGATCTTTACAATGGTTATTATTGAGGAAAGAGGAAGGGTTGGCTTTGATGCGAACATTATTGGAACCTACTAAAAAAGTAATATCGATCAAATGTTAACGAGAGCTTGCTAGGATACAGAGTAGGATAACGAACATGGACTGCTATGCTGGTTCAAGAACTGCGCTGATTTCCTTGCCCTGAGGAAAACGAAAATACTAATATCCCAGTCTACCTTATGTATGAAGGAAAAGTCTCAATTAATCGTGCCTCCGTGACTTAATATTGTTAACTTGACTGTGTAATATCTGTTGACAAAAATGTGATTTAGCAAATGGAGTTAGCCAAATGGATGGATGACTGGGCTTTTGGTATTTTTGTATTGTCATACATATACATATGTACTTTCATCATACATGAGTTGAAGATGCACACATTTAGCTTAAGTATCCAACAGAAATAATAACTCGAAGCGATAAAATTCATTTCCATCTTCCCTTTATGCCTCAAGTAAGGTAAGCTACTATTAAGCCAATAGAAATACTCTAATAAAATCGCGTACCAACAAATCCTTAGAAAAACAAGACAGGTAAGCTTAGAACTGTTTCCTCGACGGTCTAATAATAAAATACCCGTAGTACTTTGGAGAATCATAAAACAACACAAGAGAGCAACATTCATTTTAATCCATATGCAATCTTTTGGTTGAGCTCAACAAAAGTAATTACACATCTTTCTCTCCGAAATTTTCTCTAGTTTGTAACGAGCAAAACGATACGTATGTAGTAATCATAACGAAAGCATAAATGTCTACATAACTGTTGCTGCATACAAGCATGTCTATGTGAATGGTATTAATAATAATGGAAGCAAAATGGAATTCATGTAGAGAGAAAGAGAAAAATGTAGAAGTGCAAAATGAATACCCCGTCCATCATAATTAGCATGAATTTATTCTCCCTGCTGGCACTTATTATTGCTATTAGTTTGATTATTATTCATGAGATTTTTTTCTTGAAAACCCCCTCATGATTGTATTACATGGCACTATCATCATGTCCGCATCATTTCTTCATTTTCATTGTTTGCACACATTTTTTCTGTAAAAAAGTGGAGATGCTTCAGAAGCAAGAAAGAAGAGAGGACACAATGTTTCATTAAAATGCAATCTAATAACGCCACGACGATTATGTGTACAAAAGAAAAATTCTTCGTATTTTGCGCCTTCTTCTTCACTCGCCACAACGAACGGATGGATGGATGGAGATTACATACGTACTTTTTCTTTCGGTGAACGTATTAAAGTGCTATCTGTTCAAGTATATATGGATAACAAAATATTCAATACATGGTAATATAATGCGACATGAATGAAAACTCACTTGTTTGCTTCTCCTCTCCTTTCATAGTAACTACAACACTACCCCTTTCAAAAAAAAAAGTTTAAACAAAAAATTGAGCCATACGTACACAAATTGTATCCTGTATGGCATGATAATAATAATGATATGATGACGATATTGTTAAAATGTTTTCACGCAATGGTATATAGGTACGCCAGTACACGTAGATAGGTATTGTACATATGCAGCAGGTTCATCCACTTGTTCCCTTTTTTGTATGTAGAGTTGGTACTCTCAGGTCTAAAAAATAACGAGACGAGAGGGTCTATTTTTGAAGAATGTTAAAAAAGGAATGGTAGACGAGATGACGATGAACTTTACTGTGAAACGTCCTAATTGTATGGACGGTATAGATTTTTGATGGAACCCTATCCCTATTTTTTACCCCTTTTTTATTATTTACCGTTTCATACTTGGAATCAGAGAGGAGTCAGAAAGTCTCTGAACTATTCTTATGTACCTACTACATACTACGTAGGGATAATACCTATTCAATATTTCAATCTCTTTTTACGAAATAAAATTTCAATGTAACAATTGCTTTATATTTTTCACGCAGTCAACCACAGAGAAAAAGCATTCTATTCTGAAGCGCTCGGCGTGAGTTGGTCTCTATGCATAATTGGTAATCGCAACAATGTTTTAGATTACCTATTTCACTAAGCTAAAAAAGAGGGTTGATGGCATGCAAAAGCAAAACCTTTCAATCCTTAGTTCCTGAATGCTAAAGTTTGTGCTAAGTCTCTACTTTTTTTAAATACAATGCTGCGATGCCCTTCATGGAATTGCACACATTTAGCTTAAGTATCCAACAGAAATAATAACTCGAAGCGATAAAATTCATTTCCATCTTCCCTTTATGCCTCAAGTAAGGTAAGCTACTATTAAGCCAATNTCGATCAAAGTTTGAAGCATGAGTAAAATTTTACATTATATAAGGAACGATAATAATACATAACTTCACCTTGTCATGACTTGAAATGAAGAAGAGAAAGAGAACAGTTACAGCATTAGGTGGGAGCAAGCAACGGAAAAATATGCAAAAATGGACGCAGCCAGACGAACTAAAAATGGGAACTATTAAAGATGCTTAAAGGATTTGTTTTTATTTTTAGCTCGGCCATCCTGTTGCTCAAAGAGGAATTTAAAAAGCTGAAGAAATGAAAAAAACTATTGCATTCTCCACGAACTGTGAGCAGACTCAGACTGCTTATATTATTTTTTAAAAGGGTAAATCCAAGAAAAAAATTCTTTTGATTCATGCATGCGTATGCATGCTTTTCATCAAGTGAAGAACATGGAACGAAGGTAAATCTAGATTATTATTTACCAAATTTGGACATAAACCTTGCCTCTTTTTACTTCCAAGATTATTACTCCTCACTCACACCCTCCAACAGAGCCACGAGTTCATGAAACAGAGCCATGTCTGCTTTATCAGTTTAACAACGTTTCTTTTCTCTTTCCCTCTCGCTCTACTCATCATCACAAATGCTGCTCATGAGCATAATAATAAAAGTATGAAAAAATATAAAAATGGGTGCATGATTTAAAACAGCGTGCATTTCTCATTTCTTCAAGATATGAAATCTTTTTTAGTCTTTAGGGAAGAAAATACTAACTCAATTTTCATCAAGCTTTCATGAGGACTGTACTACATATACGAAGTTTAAGCGTGAAAACGATACCGAGCAAGCGAGACTGTGTTTGTTTCGTACTCAAGAGAGTGGCATGGTATTGTGAGGTAAGGAGAATTTTGAACTCTCCAAATGGTTGAGTCATGATCTGCCATTTTTCACGTTCATTAGCTGCTTCGTCCGACCTGTCGTGCAGCTCATCATCATTGCTAAATGTGATACTACTCATTTTCTAAACTAAAATGGCTATGACAAATGTGAATCAAAAATGGCAGGATAAAAAAGATGCTAATAACTTAGGTTGATACAGACAAGCCCTTGTAACCCCTTTCGTGACATTTTTGTACAGGATCCACTAACTTCATGAAATTGGTCAAAACTCACAATAATGCTTTTCAAAGAATTTAAGAGTCCTTATCGGTTTCGGTTTCAGCTTTACGGAATGTTTATAAATCCACAAAAACGAGGTTTACAACATTATTCCGCGAATTAGTGAAATGAATGACTAATGGCAAAGCAGACTATTTTGAGAACGTGAAGCATGAAGCAAACATGACATCATGATGCTTTGTCAACCAAATTTTAAATGCCACGTAGCATTTACTCGTACCTACTGGAGTAGAGATGGTTGTTTTAATCAAAGATCATTTTTGTAATGCATAATGTGTGTTTTGCCATTTCTTTATCAAGAATTGCTGTCCAGTCTAGAGATAGACAGGAATAAAATGAGTCATTCGAATATCGAACTTTTACTGAGATGATATTGATGAGCAAGCCGGCCACAGTGCAAAGACAAAAGCAAACATGTAGGCATTATATTATATGCCTCCAAAGATAGAGTCACTAATGAGAAACTGCTTTAAATCCAAATGATTTGTTTGTTTGCATGCTTTTGAGATGGTCATATTCCTGATTTGACGAGATCGCAGTCTGTTGTACTTTCAGCGAAATTAAAACTCCTGCTTACCGTAACCAAACAGTCGACAGACATGCAACGGATTATATCTGTCGGAAATTCTTTGCAAAATGACTAGGTTTTTATCAAATAAATGACATGATAAAGGAATGCATTATTAATTAACCAATGCAATTTAACTTTTATCTCATTAAAGTAAAACTGGTTAGCACGCAAAGTAATTACTGATGTTGATGCACTTGACATGCCATAAAAACTTCTTAAAATGGCATTGCTGCATATCATCTAACTACATTATTACGTAACTTACCAAGTGGTAGTTGAGTGAAATCACGATAAACGGATATAATTACTCTTGCTTTGTTGTGTCTCCATTTTCTTCTGGGCCATGCAAAGAGATTGGCATCCTCGGGAAAAAGGGCATTTGTCACCTCTTCCTTCATTCATCCTGACTTGACTGCCATTCGATGTCAATGAAAGATTATGACTGGGACTTTAAAAGTTGAAGTTGTGAGACAAATTCTTCCTTCGTTTTCTTATTCCCTCAAAAAATAATTTGAAATGGGTTGAACTCTTCCTCAGCTGCGATTCCACTTTGCTCTTTGCAGTAGGAGGATCAGAAATGTTTGCACATCTTTCTTCCCAGATACTGGATTGCGATTCACGTAGCATGTACGACAATGAAATTTCTCCCTCAGGCGTTCACGAACGACGGATTAGATTGCAGAAGATGGGAGCGCAATGTCGTCATTTGTCATTCAAGTAGTGCTTATTGTATCTTTTGTACCATGAGCATTTCTTTCTTGGTTTTTCTCATGATGATGAAAAATTTTCTTCTCAGTTTAGCTTTTTTCGTCCGTCATCATCATCATATCATGTGATGTGCATGCATGCAAAACTCTCTGCTCCGCTATATTAGAGTAAGGCAATTCTATAAGGATAAATGTCTCGTTCATCTCATACCACATTGTTCCCACTCTGTCGTCAGCATCCTTTTCATTCTTTCTTTTGCTGTTGAAATGTAGAAATTTGGTAACTCATTGTTTCTTCCCCAACCACTCGTCATCTTTCCTTCTTCTTTTCCTGCAGCAGCAGAGCAGCTTCTTCTCCTTCTGCTGATGGCATTTTCTCCCTCTCAACAGGCTACATCAAGAAAAGATATTATTATAGCTCATTTTTCGCTAACTATCTTGATTCAGTTAGTTTCTTTTTTATGACTTCTGGAGTCTCTTTTCCTCCTCTTTCTCTTTAATTTACGTTGATTTTTTATCTCTTTCTTTTTGTTTGCGAATCGTCATTAAATGCTTGGCTTGTTCTTGACAGACAAAAACCAATGAAATCATTATTATTGCGACGAGATAAGAAAAAGTCAGATCATCATCGCCAAGATCATTATTCAAGTTGATTGTGATCTCACAGAGATCTCATGTTGTGTGTATATTTTCAGAGTAGCTTTTTATGTTTACTGAAATTCATGGGATAATCGTGGTGGTGTTGGTGGTAAAAAGCTAACGAAACGATACATAAAAACCAACAAACCAGACTAACCACACTAATATTTATTAACGTCATCCTACAATAAAAATGGGACTCTAACGAAGCAAAATATGAAGAAGCCGTGCATCAAAAATATAAACCATGAAATAAAAAAAGAGATCCTATCATTAGGCATTGTTTAGCGGAATACCGGATTGTTGTTTGTGAAAAAAATGAATCGTATATTTTGTTCCAAACTCATACCTTCACTGCACGCGTACAATAGAATGCAATAATTTGTTGTCATACATGCTAGCATTACGAAATGGCAGTATAAAATAAAATAATAATGGTATGCGGTCATACATACACAAGAGACAACTTGTGAGAGCTAGCACTGAACTGAAGGGAAAGGCATGAATGAATGTGAAAAATGCAGTAGATTAAAATGCTTTTTTGACACACTCTGGGCAACCCAACCAAGAGCTTTGGCAAACGTCGTCCTTTTAAACAGCGTACTCCTAGCTCCTATTTCATATGTACCCCAGAAACGTTTTGAGTACAATACAATACCGAGACTAAATCTAGAGCGCAGAGAAAGAATTAATAGTAAATTAGCGAAAAATAAAATTCTAACAAGAAAAAATATTAACGATGAAAAGTGACATTTTATCAGTGGTGCACGAATAGGCACACAGGCAGACAAATGAAGTATGCGAAGAACATGTGCAAGCAAGCTATTGACTTCTCTGGTTTCACATGCATATTTTTGTTTTAATAATGATGGTAATTCATACTCATACTCTTTTGGTTCATAATTTTCATGTGTAATATAATGAGCTTCTTTGGAAAACAAAGTTTGCATATTACATTAGCTCTAAACACGCATGCTTGTAATATGTGAGCTGTGTGATGCCTGACAATTATAACTAGGCAGGTAAATTATTCCTCCTTTGATTATGAACGCATACCTACTACTCAAAACAATAGAGAATCATAAAAATAAGTTCAGTTCGAGTCTTCGAGTATACATTCCATGGAGAGAAATATAAGCTTGCATTCCTTCTCAAGTTGGAATTTCGCTACAGCTGCTCAATATTTATCCATTTTTTTTGGAAAGACATACTTACAAGACACACAATGAAACATTTATTGCTTCGCAATCTTCATGTTTTTAAATGCCATTTCTCTTCCAATCCAGTGTGTAATATTGAATTTATTGAAAACTACATTACATGCTCATAATCATAATTGTGGAGGAATACTTGGAAAACAAAAGGGCATGTGCATGTACAAAGGTGAAATTCGAGCTTCCTTTCTCCCAAAGTGCTAGCTCCACAATTTACAGCGTCATAGCAAGAGCAAAAAGAAAGGTAAAGCAATCATAAATCCATTGATATTATATTGGTTCGGAGTATATTCATTTGTTACCTATTATTTTCTGGTGACATCTAAAGAACCGTATCATTATTAAATATGATGATGATGATAATAATGATGAAGACGAGAAAGGAGAAAGGGAGCCGATATTGCTGTCGAAAGCAAAGATACAATTTTCCCCGTATGCGTGTACACAACACGCAACTAGGTTGACAAGATCTTCTTCTACGTAGAAGAGTAGATCACAAGAAGGAGGAGAAATGGGCAAATAGGGAAGAATAAAGATGACGTTCTCGACGTCGGTTTGTTGCTGTTGTTGTTGTGTGTAGTGTGTGCTCTATCTAT
>JAHZNI010000545.1:0-22214 GCA_027744415.1 Seira ritae
AAGTCATCTTATTCTAGCTAAGGGGTCGTCCATTTAGTACGTCACGCAAAAAAACCGATTTTTCAGACCCCCCCCTCATGTCACTGTTACAGGATATGAACGTTACCATGGGTAAGATAGGCAGTCCCAAACCCTTCCCTCCCCCCGGGTTTGGACATAGTAAATGAACGACCCCTAAACTTTAAGTAGACTTTAGGCAGTTTTTCTGTCGTTTCTTGGGTGACTATGACTATGTATTTATGACTTAAAGATGAACACATCTCTCGTCTTCGTCTCGTCTCAAGTTCTCAAGGTATTCCCAATCACGCATCCAATAAATTTTTAATAATCTTCACATCACAACATCACTACCATCACTACATTTTATCCATAGGCCACCTGTCGCTTTTTCCCAATCCCAATCCCAGTCCAAAGCCATGGCGTGGCGTGAGTTATGCTTTCATACTTATTTCATAGAGAAAAAAAATTATCTAGTAAAATTAAGTCCTTTACTTTGAGTAGATATTTCGCCTCGTATATTTTTTCCTGGCTTGGCCTTGTCCGTAATCCATAAATACAGTTAGAATTTTAATGAATTGAAATTGGATTCATTCTTCAGCAAATTGATTTGCTCTCCTCTAGTCTTACTTAGTCTTAATGGATGTAAAGGGTTCAGTGCTTCCATAATTTTCAAAAAAAAATCAAATGAAGGAACTACAAAAACTACAAATTCTAGCGAGCTGAGCAAATTAGTGTTTCTCTTAAATAAAAGAACAGCAATATTTCATAAAAACACATGTACCCAGATCAGATAAGACTAGGTCAGATAACAACACAAAATCTTATCATCTCTCTCTAGATACGTTATTGCTCAAGACCAAGAGCTGAAGCTGAAGCCAAAACTATAATTGAATAAGATTGAATTTATCGGGAAAATATATCAAAAAAATAAAATCATTATTTTGTCAGAGGAGGGGACATTCACATCAAACGTTTGAATTTAGGGTGGGAGGGGGGATCCGGGTGAAGCGTGACACTCAATAAAACCGTTAATGTAAGAGTGCGTAACACGGGAGGGTGGGTGGTCTGAAAAATCGGGATTTTCGCGTTACGTTTGATGTGAATGCTCCCGGAGAGGAGAGATGAGATTTTTTTCTGAATCTGAAAAGGCCATTCCTTTTTTTTCTATTATTGCTATCTATCTATTTAGTTTTTTTTAAATGTTGATGTGTAGAAGCTAAGCTTTTCAAGCTAATAATGCAAATATTAATTTTAATGTTCGCTCGCTTGAGCAAATTTACTACTCATTGAATATGGACCTTAAGTAACGTAATGCACTTAATTAAACGGAGGAACGTGAGGAAGTAGGTTGGGTGAGGAGTAGTACGGTACTGCGTACCACTACTACTACCACGAAATCCTATAGTAAATGAGTAATAGTAATGAGCGATGAGGGAGGTAGAGATTAGGCTTTGCGTTATCTCTCCTCCTGTGTGATTATAATTTTTGTTGGCGTTGTTGTTGTTACATAATCACCAACTTCTTTTCAGAGACTGTTGCCTAAGTTCTCGTCTCAAACTTAACCTCCAATGCCTATAATGCCTATGTAAGATAAGATGCATAGGAGGGTGCAATATCCAATTCCAATAGCGAGTTTCATTTTTGGAGGGGAGGAGGAGGCTTCTACGTTCTCAATTCGATATAAGTGGCGGTAATCTTGAAAAAAAAGTTTTGCTACTGTGAGGATTTGAATCCCTGACACCATTAAGAAAAGTCCTTCATTCTGACCACTCATCCACGATATGGAAGAAGATTTTGAAACAGCAATTTAAAATATTTTCAAATTCTAAAATTCTGAAAATATTTTGAAGGAGTTGGAGAACAAATCTAAGCTTTAGTTTAAGTAAATTTACACACTTTTTTAATTACTTACCCTTGCGGCTTTATAGCTACAAGTGAACTTCTTGTGAGCTCCCGAAACTCGCTATTATTATCTTTTGCCTTTTTGGCAAATCTATTTATGCACCTCGTCTCATTCATTACTACATACACGCATTTAAGAAAGTGCATCCATCACCAAAAAAACGCAACTGCACAACTATCATCATCAATCATTCATTCACTATATTATTTTTTTCTTCTCTTCTGAGTCAGTTTACCTTGCAAGATGCAGCGTAAATAATAAAATTTTCAAAATATTATTCATGGGCTAAGGTTGAAATCGATTGCAACAGCAGCAGCAACTTCAGAATGTTGCAAAAAAAATATGAATGGTCTCTACCCTCTAATCTCTGCTCTGGCCAGTTATATATTTTATAGCAATAGTAAAAGGCAATAAATATAAGTCATTTCACTAATTCCTTTTTTTCATAATAGACCAGGTCTGATGCCTCTGCCACTGCCACTGCCACTATGGAATTTTTTATTGGAATTTGTGCACGTTTCAATTGATTATTATTAAGTACCAGCGACAAATCATCCACGATTCACAGAGAAAAAAATTTAATAATAATAATAATTTTTGTGTTACGGGACACATCAAAAAGATTTGGTAATATAGTAATAGCAGTAGTAATCACATCAATCATTACTATTACCATTACAGTTTTTATTTTTTTGAAGATCATGAGCAAACTCAAGCCATGCACGAGCAAAAAATGAAGAAATTGGGACAGGACAAATAAAAAAATCCATTTCAATTCCATTCCAATTCCAAATCCAACCCAAATATAAATACATATCCCGTTATGAAATAATTTTGACTTTGACTGAGTTTTGAACTGAACTACTCGCTAAAAATATTATTACGGACTGCCCAAATATAGCGTTATTTAATTTAATGATCTCAAAAAAAATTTTTTTTCATCTGATCTGAAAAGTAAACAGTAAACAATATATTTAAGGCTGCAGGCTCGTGCTCGTTCTCAATCTGAAATATCCAAAACGCCGACGTCCAAAAGAAATAGGCGGTGAATAAGAATGTGGATTGGGTTGGGATTTGTGAATGTCTTGGAAAAAATATGAATGTCATCTTGTCACTCACGTCACGAACACAATCGAATCGAAAAAGTAACCATGATGACTATGACTATTTATATTTTCTTTTTACCGCTGCTATGTATGCTGCCATCGATAAAAAAAAATTACTTAATTATTTTAACGGTCACGCCTTAAAAAAATTTGAGTAGTCTAACGGACTTGTAAAATGTGTAGTAGATTTGAGTCTTGAGGCTTTGAAAAATAAAATGCTAACAAGCTTTCGATTTTCTTGTCTTAAAATGCTTCAATTCAATAGACTTTCCCTGTCGGCAACACAAATTGGACTCTGCAATTCCAAACCAGAGTCAGAGAGTCACACCCAACCAGGGGCGTAGCGTCCATAAGGACAAGGGGCCCAACTGCCCCCACAGAAATTTGGGATTGCAATGCTAATTGTATTGTATTAGGGGGAAATATGCAAATAAGTTTACTACTTAGGACTGCCCCCGTAGGAAAAAGATCGATGCTACGCCACTGCACCCAACCCAACCGCTGCTGTAATTCCTGTTCTCTTTTTTTTGAATTTTCTTTGACAATTCCCAATTACATAATAAGAAGGAGTAGAGTAGGTACAAAAAGCTCTGCCAAAAAAAATTATATCAGAGTCAGAGTCAGACTCGATTGAGTGCAAAGATTCAAACTGTTTTTTTCAAGGGTGGACAACGGGACGCTTACTTTAAGGAATGAATGAATGAAAGAGAATGAATGACTGCAACATTGACAATCAAAATGGAAAGAAGTATTTTTTGAGGGTTGATCATCATGATCATAATCATGATCACATTTAAAATCCCTTTTTCACTATCCCATCTAAATACTAAATATAGTGATTGGTGATTAGTTGATTAGCAAAGATCGTGTCAAATGATTAAGTCCCCGTGTGTGTGTGTGTGTGGAGCTTTGTTCGATGTTCGTCGTGTCATGTCATGTCAATGGAAAAAATTGTCATAAGAAGTTGCGAGTTGCGTAACGTATCTAACATCACTATTTTTTAACTATATTTTGCCATTCACCGTGAATCGTGAATGTACTTAATATGAATATAATGGAGTTTGTTGAAAGGTGTTCATACTTAGTCATTTTACCTGTCGTATTGACTCATTGGCTTTGGTGGTGATGGTGATGGTGGGAGATGTACTGATTTGGTAAATGAAGTGAGCATTGTTACAAGTTACAAGTTGTGTATTGCATTTATGTACACCTTCGAAAAATATAAATATAATGAATAATGAAGTTGAACATTAAAAGTCCATAATGTCGACATTTTATTGTAATTAGAGAGACCTTCGGATTGACATGGATTTTGTACTTATATGGCTTTATGGCGACTATACTGCTGCTGCCGAGTTGAATTGCAGGTTGCAGGACGCAAGAGAGCTATGAACTTATTATGGCTAATTTATCTATATTTTTTAAAAAGATTTATTTTTAATTGGGAACGTGTACAAGTGTAAGAGGAATGAACAAAGTGAACTCTAAATAACTTTCCGTTGTTGTTGCTCTGAATACAGAATAGTAGATGCATACCTATAGATGTATGCATGTATAAATAAGAGTTTTGGGAGTGGATTGATGGATTGTTTTGTAGAAGAGTTGATGAGTGATTAATGATTCATTTCATGGGGAAAAGTTGGTTTTGTACTTAGACTTTTTTAGGCAATATTTAATTAATTTATAATATATAAGATTGAGTAACAAAGCTAGACCATCATCATCATCATCAATTCATCAGGTTAAAGCTATAAACATCCTGTTTACTTCATTTTGGGAATTGGGAACGTGTACAAGTGTAAGAGGAATGAACAAAGTGAACTCTAAATAACTTTCCGTTGTTGTTGCTCTGAATACAGAATAGTAGATGCATACCTATATAGATGTATGTATGTATAAATAAGAGTTTTGGGAGTGGATTAATGGATTGTTTTGTAGAAGAGTTGATGAGTGATTAATGATTCATTTCATGGGGAAAAGTTGGTTTTGTACTTAGATTTTTTAGGTAATAGTTAATTAATTTATAATATATAAGATTGAGTAACAAAGCTAGACCATCATCATCATCATCAATTCATCAGGTTAAAGCTATAAACATCCTGTTTACTTCATTTTGGGAAATCAATTTTTTTAGCGTTGAAGTTGCTAGAATAATTTAAGTAGAGTTTTAGAGTTGGGAAGATTGGTGGGATTTAAATTAAAGTTTTATTTAGCCGGGTTGGGTTCGGATCTCGAGTCCAGAAATGGAATTTGTGCTACAGAGGGAATTTTACATTTTTGGTAGATGCGATGCTTTCCTGTTGTCATAGGTAAATTAACAGTAATTGGTGAACAACTACTTGGGGCCATATCTCATCAAAAGGTTTGAAGTTAGGGTGGCTCTCCCTTTCGTAATTATAATTAAGTAATCTAAAGCAGTTTTGCTATAACTTCCATTAATAAGCAAGGCAGTCGTTCGTTCTTTTAATTTATTGCACAAAACTGCAAAGATTTCAAATTAAATAAGGATTTGTCGGACGGGATTCTTGTGAAAAATATATTATGTTTCCATGATGACGAGTACATGGCTCAAAAACTTATTTGTTTGAAACTCTCCATTATTTTTTCATTCCACTGGAGTAGAGTACAGTACCTAAGTGGAGTCGTCAAGCACTCTGGAATCTCGATTAAAAATAAAGGAGCCTGATTCGAATCTGAAAAATAAAAATGTCGGAACTCATGGAAAATTTTTTTCGTGATGGAGCACAAACATAACAAGGTTTAAACGCTCCCTTGCATTCATAATTGTTTCATAGATACAATTTATATCGTACTTTAATTTAAAAAAAAGTTTTAATTTAATTTTTTTAAAGGTTCATGATCCATGTCATGTCCAGCAGTATAATATGTACATGTCCTGATAATGCATCTATCTGATTCAAAAATCTGCAAAAAAAATTAGCCTTCTTCCTTTCTGGTTCTAGTCAGTTCTAGAAAATAGATAATTTTTTTTGCAATATATGTACATGTCCTGATAATGCATCTATCTGATTCAAAAATCTGCAAAAAAAATTAGCCTTCTTCCTTTCTGGTTCTAGTCAGTTCTAGAAAATAGATAATTTTTTTCGCAATCTGATCTCTTCCCTCCTGGAAAGTATGTTGACTTAGTAAAGTTGCTGACAAGAAGATCATATCTATCATCTCAACTACCTCCACATTACATTATATTATGTACATTCACAATCCACATGCAAAGTATTGTACTTCCAGAGATGGCTGTGGGTAAAATATGTCGTATTTGACCACCCGTTTTAATTCGTATTAAAGCGGGTTTTATTTTTCAAGATTTGTTCTCGCCCTGGGTTAAAACCAACGGCTATCATTTACTTGCAATGGTAAAATATTTCCATTTTTTGCCCACTGATTTTGGATAAAAATGGATAAAACCGTTTTTACCCATCCACTAGTAGTTAAAACCCTGGGTTTTATCCATACTCTGAGTATTTCATGCCTGATGGGATCTCAAGCCAGGCCAGGCCATACCAGGACAGACATCGTCGACTCGACTCGACATTGGAACGTGTTTTTCCGCTTCAGGGAATTACTACAAAATTCTACGAAAATTGTTTTTCCGTGTCCTCGTCCTCCTCCTCCTCCTCTCTTTGAATCTGACTGACCTCCGAGGAAAAACATTTTGAATTCATAATATTCATGTCATGTTAAAATTATGTTGTACCTGTTCTTTACTTTGAACACGACACCACGACACGTCCGCATTAAAACATCAAAATCAACACCAATTAAATTTACGACAGGGCCATACCAGGACAGGGCTAGGAGGGAGCTTGAGCATGGTACTGCCACTTTAAATTTTTTTTCGCGAGTTTCCTTCTCCCTCAATCCCTCCATCACTCCATCACTTCAATAGAGCACATGGTTCGCACGAGCTCGAGTTTAATGGCAAATAGCTCTGGGCATCAGCTTCACCAACAACTTGTTTCGTTTCTGCATATTTCAAAAGAAAAAAAAACTCAACTACTCATACTCAGCTCAGTCAGGTAACTGCTCCAAGCCCGAGCCCAAGGTCACTCCTGTGTAGTGTAGTTTTTTTTTTCGAAACAGCAAAAGTATTTCTCTGTTCCTTGCTCTCTCTCTCTCTCCTCTTGCAAATCTCTCTGAGTCTGAGTCTCCATGAATGATGTTGATGATGATGATGAACAAAAGAAAAAAAGGGATGGGATTATTGGGATGAGAACAATTTTTTAAGCTATCCTTACTGCTCTCCTGTTATCATGCTTCGTTTGGCAGCATGGCATCCTAAATACATACATTGCATCGCATGCAAACAAATTTCTCAGCTCAAATTCAGCCAGCCAAGCTTTAGCATGAGAATTGAGATGATGATGGAGATGGAGTGAAGTGGAGGAATTCTCTTCTCTTATAATTCCCTAAACAGCCATAAAAAGCCTCCAATGTATCTAGTTGTAGTACGTACACTTTTAGTGATTCTGAAATTAAAAAATATATTTCTGCAGAACTGAGTTCTCAGATGATGCAATGCAGTCAAGTGTGAAATGCTGAGCTCTTAAAAAAATTTTTTTATCGCTTTGATCTTCAAAGTTGCTCTTCTAAAAAAGCATTTATTTTTCCCAAAAAGAAAAATTTGCAATTACGTATTATGTACCTACATGCATAACAATACAAAAGCCATGTACATCTATGTACGATGATGCAATTTTTCATTCCAGTTCAGTTTCAGTTCTAAATACTTAATTCTTATCGCTCCTAGCGTGAACCTGGAAGGATTAAATGTTTTTTTCCCTGAGAATCTTTTCAAATTTTCATTGTTTTAAGAAGAGAGAGAGAGAGAGAAAACACGCATGAATGACCAATGAAAAAAAAAATTAGTCCAGGCCAATCCAGTGACGCATTTCAAGATTCTCTAGAGTCTAGAGTTTAGAGTGCTTATATGCATTTTGCATAAGGCAATTACGTAAGCAAAAAATAAAATGTTTGAAATGCCCGAGTAAACAAAGGAATTTCCTCTGAAATAAAAAAAGATAAGATAAATATTCACACTTTGCAAAGAGCTTCCAGGTAAAATGGCAATAGGTAAATATCTACTGCAAGTAAGAATTAAACCAAAGCACAAGGCTTTGGCTTTAGGATGCATTTGTCTTTGATGTTATGTTGTTGATGTGATCGTCATCATGCATGTCATGTCATGGGAAAATATATAGAAAATAAAACGTGTCAAAATAAAATACTAAAAGGGTAGGAGAAAAAAAAACAAACTCACTTTAAAAGTTTTGTTTTGATGCTGTTGCTGTTGCTGTGCCCTTCCCCGAGGGAATTCAAATGAAAACGAAACGATACTTATGGTCTCATCTCGTCATCATTATCATCATATCATGAGCTTTATTGTCCTCCCGTAGCCTTCATCCTTCTTCAGGTAAGCAGTGGCATGGCAGTGGCAGCATTCACCTCAAAAAAGGACTCAAAACTCAGTCAAACCCCAAAAACGAGAATGACAATAGAATTGAATTCCATTCTTCTGCTTAAAGTATATTCAACCCTTTAAAAAAAATTTATTTCTTACTTTCAGTTTCATTTTGAAGAACAAGAAGAGCAATAAGAACTATTGCCCTGGTCNATTTATTTCTTACTTTCAGTTTCATTTCATTTCATTTTGAAGAACAAGAAGAGCAATAAGAACTATTGCCCTGGTCGCTGGTACTGGGCTTGCTCTTGGTCTGGTCAATGGTCCTAAATGGTCAAGGATCAAGGAGAAGGTCATTCGTTCCATGACTATGACCAAGGTCGCAAGTCCCCCCATCCATCTTCTAAATCAGTTCATGTCCAGTTTTTTTTGCATTGCAAGGAACTGGACTGGACGCAGAGATGGATTTTGTCCGTACAATATTCGTTATTTTCCAGGACTTTATGGGAAATAATGGAAAATATGGATAATAATGGACAATTATTCCGTCTATTATGGTATCATATTACCCCTTTTACTCCATGATTACCCTGGTATGTATATATCGGCATTGTATTGCATAATATTATTGTCCGTTTTCCAAGTTTGATATGTATTGCCCATTATTGTCCGGACAATATTATATTGTCCACCCCCTGATTATTGCCCAGCGCCAAGCCTGGACTGGAGATGAACTTTTCAGATGATCTTCTGCACATTAGTCGTCATTAAGACTATCTACTTTGTTGGCATTTGGCATTTTAGTCTAGGCGTAATGGTAATGGTACTAACAACACCAGCACCAAGAACACCATCACCAGCTAAAATTTTTTTTTTCACAAGTCAAGTCAGTCCACCTCGTCCCTCGTCCTCGTGTAAAGTAAACTCGCACTTTTTCTCGTGATTTTTTTTTCTGCCACATTACTTATTGCATTGCATTGCATTGCTCCTCTGAATTCTGAATTGTGAATACAAAAGATTTTTTAGAATTTTTTTTTTCGTGCCTGCCTGAAAGCCTGAAGCTCTCATCATAGGTATCATCTCTGTTCTCCGTACTCCGTACCCGTTCAACTGAACAACATGAACTGCAAAACACCTCTAGCTCTGGCTAGGCTAGGATCATCATCACCATCAACATCATCATGATTTATGATTAGTGAAACAAAGACAGGTAGGCTCTGACTCTGACTGATTCCTTTGCTGCTCTAACTCAGTTCATGTTGTTGAATTGTGCATGACTACAATCTAGTTGCCTCCTTGCAGGGTTGCTGGACGGACACGAACACGAACCACACAGCACAACCGCAAATAATTCTTCCTCTGCGAAAATTTCTTCGTCGTGTGGGAGTCATTTAGGGATGATGGGGTTGGCTAAAAGATAGATTGCAATTATTTAATTTTTTTTCTACAAAAAGTTCCTTCCTGCAGCTGGTTCTGCAGTTTGTAAAGGTACATAATATATTTTTGTCGTTAATTTGCGGAGTGATTTGGATTTGGAGGAGGCAATCAAAGGTCTCTGTCTAAAAGGACTTTTGCAGTGCGAAATTACAAATATTGCTTCGCAGTTTAACATTGACACCAATTCCAATAAAGCTTAAATTGTGTGTTGTGTTGTGTTCCGCTTGTCGATACGGTGACAAAATACCAAATTGCAATCAATAAATAAATTTCATAAGGTTGCAAGTTGCAACTTCACAACTTACATATATTCTCAGGAAATAAAGCTTAAATTGTGTGTTGTGTTGTGTTCCGCTTGTCGATACGGTGACAAAATACCAAATTGCAATCAATAAATAAATTTCATAAGGTTGCAAGTTGCAACTTCACAACTCACATATTCTCAGGGATAAACAATAAATACATTTAAAGGGAATCACTTTGACTTTGTGTCTCATGCTCCTCCATCGTGTGAAGTGGTTGACAAGTTGATTAGCTCTATCTCTCTTGAGAACGTGCATGGTGGATTGGAAATATAAATTTCTTGAAGGCTTCAATATGCTTCAGTGTTGATATTGTATTGTATTGTAGGTCAGCACTGGGAATATCGCTATTGCAGGTTGCAGGGTGACCATGCAAGGAGGCTGAAAAGGATTCAGATTTCAGTGATTGTTTTTGTTTATGAGTGTGATTGAATTGCGAGCACCTTCACCGTGTGAGGCGTGCCTCTCCATCCTCGTCATCATCGAGATCATCATTTCATTCGCACTTTTTTGATTGATTGACGATTGGATTGAATGAGTTGGAATTGGAATAAATAAATAAAATGCGACTAGCTTTCTGAGCCGAAATCCAAGAGCCAAATCCAAGACACGTGTCTTGTTTTGTCTTGTCTACTTATGTACCTGCGTGCGTAGAATTGTAGACTGGAGTTGGAGTGGAGTGGGCTCGGCTCGGCTCTCTGGAAAAAAAATATATTATAACTGGACTGGACTGGGGAGTTGTTTCAGATTCAGACCGAATAGTAATGATGATGTGAGTCAGTTTATGACTTTACGGAAACCACAAGGTGCATAAATTAACCCCAAAAAAGATTCAATCAACTTCAGTTCAGCTTGTTTCATATTTTTTTTCAATCACCGCAACAAAGTATCTACGCACAAAAACAAGCCATAAAATATAAAGAGCCAATTGAATGATGCCATGTGAAAAATATATACTTTTTAATAAGTGGAGGAGCGCAAAAGTGTCATAAATTCGTAGAGAAACTGATTTCGTGTCGGCAGCTCATGCTGTGAGACTATTTTTTTATCTCCAGGCTGCATAGCACAAGCTTAAGCATAACACAGGTAAGAAACATTTTTTAAATCTTCCCGAGAATTTAAAATGAGCATATTTACATTTTACATTTCATTACTTACGTCACGTCACTCGCTCTTCATTCAGCTTCGAGGAATAATGAATTAAGACATTTTTTTCGAACTTCTTTTTTCTTGAGAAATGTCCCGCATCTGAAGCATAAGTTGCAACTTGCAACGTCATCCTTCCTTGTAAAGTGGAGGAGCGCAAAAGTGTCATAAATTCGTAGAGAAACTGATTTCGTGTCGGCAGCTCATGCTGTGAGACTATTTTTTTTTATCTCCAGGCTGCAAAGCACAAGCTTAAGCATAACACAGGTAAGAAAATTTTTGTAAATATCTTCCCGAGAATTTAAAATGAGCACCTTATTTACATTTTACATTTCATTACTTACGTCACGTCACTTCGCTCTTCATTCAGCTTCGAGGAATAATGAATTAAGACATTTTTTTCGAACTTCTTTTTTCTTGAGAAATGTCCCGCATCTGAAGAATAAGTTGCAACTTGCAACGTCATCCTTCCTTGTTCAACGAACTGTCTTTTGTACTTATTTTGCGTAAATTGCGTTTCTACAAAAAAAATGTTTCATGGAATGGAAGGCGAACTGCGACTGGGAACGCAGGAATTCACTAATGAGAGGTGCTAACAAAAAATCCTTTTCAAATTTTTTTTCTTGATGACACTTGCTATTCATACATAACATAACATAAGCATTTTAAGCACCTGTCTTTTATTGCTGCCGTCGTTCGCTTTAAATGATGGTGACGGTGAACTCTATGGAATTCGCGTTGCATAATTAATATTTTGCTGGACGGACGACGAACAGGCGGTGAACCCCCGAAAGTTTGTGGCCAGTGCCCACAGCAACTGCGGAATAAGCATTTAAGTATGTTTTATGTTTTCACAATTAATTACGCGTGGGGAAATGAAAATGAATTCCTTAGGCATCCTAAAGAAGTGCATTGGCTTTTTTCTTTTTTTTCGCGGAGAATAAGCATTTAAGTATGTTTTATGTTTTCACAATTAATTACGCGTGGGGAAATGAAAATGAATTCCTTAGGCATCCTAAAGAAGTGCATTGGCTTTTTCTTTTTTCGCGGTGAACAAAGTGAAGGTGATCATGATCGATCACTTTTTGTACATTTCTCTGACCTTCCTCTGGCTCATGAGATGCAATCTGTAGAATCTGGATTCTGAACTGAAGTCAAGTCAAAGTAATTATTATCCTTGTTGTCGGAGTGAAATATCGCAAACCGCAAAACAACTTTAATTGACTTGAGAATTACTTAAGAAGGTAGCTAGTCTTCTTCTGAAGCAGAATTAGGCAGGTGCACTCTACTTATTTTTGTCAGGTCAACGTCAAGTCGGGTACCATCTTAGGCATCATCATCAATAAAATCCAGTGCAAAAAAAAATAGAAATGCGATGTGAAATTTTTAGAGTCGGGAGTCAGGACAAGTTTTCTGTTTTGCTGAATTGAATTGAATTAGTTTTCTAGACCCAATCCATTCCATTCCAGAATCCAGGTACATGGTCCACTGAGCAAAAAGCCGATGCCAGGAGCCATACCTGTTGTGTAATAGGAGTAGCTTAGCAGGTAGCAATTTATGTAGCAATAATAAGTAAATGTTATATATTTTTTAAACTTTAGTTTGGAATACCTTTTGTGTGGAATAAAATGGATGGAATGTGAAGAAGTTATTTTTTCTGCCCGTTTAAAAGATGTGCAGTTGTGCGTAAAGCATGCAAAAAAATGACTTTGTTTCTGTGTGTGTCTACATAAATATATTATTTAGCTTAGAATTGCGCAGTTCTAGGGAAAAAACGACTTTAATTGGTGACGACTCTGCAATAATTCTCTATTTCTGTCTACTTTGAATATACTTACGTACAGATCATAAATAAAAAAATGCAATTAATTTACGAGAGATTTTAATTGCAATTGAAAATAATGTTTTCGGGGTAAAAACGAGGTGGAAACAATGGATTTTTTAAAAAATACATTTTGGAATGGAAATTTTTTTTTTGAGATTTAAGCCATGAAGTTCGTGCTTCTATTCATGTCATGTGTCATCCATTTCTTGTCAGAAACAACTGAACTCAACTCAAGGCTAAATAGAAGTAGTAATATTGCCCCCGGGACAAATAAAGTTAGAGATATCTTGTAAAAAAATAATAATTAATTGATCGCGGAAAAAACTAAATAATCTCGATTGATGATTGATCTTGATAAAAGCAAAAATTCTTCATTGAAAATTAAAAGGTAGATAATATTTTTGCCTTTTTTCTGTGTAGATATCATCTTCATCTTGATCGCCATCTCATCATCATCATCCTCATTCAATCCATCACATTCATTTTTTTCACACTGAAATTCAGATGCGAAAATTCTTCATAAATTGCGCCATCCACATATGTAGTTACATCATTACTGCAGCATTTTATATTATGTATGTATGTAGACCAGTGCAGATTGCAGATCTTGTCAAAATACTATTTTGCAATATTTCTACTCGTCCTACATATGTATGTAATTCATTATTCAAAATATTTTTATCGGGTCCAAAACCATCTATGTAATTTATCGCATCAGGTTCAGGCATCAGATCAGACCCAAAGCAATTTTTATTCCCTCCAACCTTGTCTATTGTCTCTGGTTTTGTCTCAAAGCAAAATAAAAAAAAACCTCCTGGAACAGAATCTTGATTTCAATGTTGATGTTCTTGAAACGAGAAAAAAATTGATTTCCATCAGGCCTTCCTCCTCGTGACTACATTATACTTAAAAGAAGATGATACTTGTTCTTGATCTTACATTAGCTCATCTTCATCTTTCCAGGTTTTCCTAAAACTTTTCCATAAATTATTTATGAACGACAGGAACAGGGCAACAACACGACATGCCATGCCATGCCATGCAAGAAACTGGAACTGGAACCCATAATTTGCAAAAATTGATATCTGCAATATTTTTTATTATTCGGTTTTGTCCGGTATGAAAACTTTAGGCACGATCACAAGCTCAAAGGCAGAGATGGATTTTAGCCGGATTTTATTCATTTTATGGCAATAGCCGGACAATAATGGATTTAATGACAAGTGATGGACAATGTCGTCGGCCAATATTATACCCCTTATACAATGCATGTGATATACATACATACGCTATGTTAATTTGGTAGAGCATTATGGTATAGCATATTATGCACGATCACCTGACACCCTGATCAATTTTGAATTCAAGGCCCGAATACAAATTATATTGCGATCACCTTTCATTCGTTTTGCTAATTTCCCTTCAATTGTTCTTTGATACAACTTGTTTTTAAGCTTGAGTAACATTTCAAGAAATTTAATATTGTCCCGCTATTTGGGTTTTTATATTGTCCGACTTTATCCGGATAATTCATTATTGTCCAACCGCCTAATGTTAGCCAGCGCCATCCCTGCTCAAAGGTCAATTTTGGTTTTGGCAGACAAAAATTCCCCTGCCAGAGCGCAGTTCTTCAAAATAATACCTATTTAAATTTTCCTACCTGTCTAACCCACAGTACCTAAATTACCTGTAAGGTGTACTGTGCTCAGTGATTATTCATATTCGTTGATTATTGCAAACGAAGCGAATCAACTTGAATCCAAATACATATTTCGCATTATATTTTTACTCCTATCTATTCTGCTCTGAGTTGAGTAGGTATCATTACGCAACCGTAAATATTTTTCCACTGATAAGCCCATAAATAAAAAAAAGGGGAATATATGATATGATATGATGATGATGACGATGATGTGGTAAGAGGAAAAAGAATTATTGCAGCATCAGCATCAGAACTCGAACTCGACTCAAAGGCTAAGGGCGGCGGCACTCGCAATAATCATAATCATAATCGCAAGTCCTCTACTATATTATACTCGTGGATACGAAACGATGGAGCAACCAAACTTCACTTGTTCAAACGGTTTCACCACTTGCATATTTTTTTTTGCAAAATGTAAAATGTAAATATAGGTGACTTGAAAAAAAATTATATTATGATTATGAATAGAGGGATGATAACAACAGGGCTTGATAGATATGGGATAGGGACCTGTATTGTATACACCTTGCAGGTGACGGTGACATCACTATTGCACCATAACCACCGCACCGTGTACAATAGTGCAAGTGCAGAAAACAGTCCATTGTCTATATTTATATATCATGAATAAAGTATAATAATGGCGCTTGGAATGGAATGACTTGGATTTCCATCTCATCTATTCATTTTGGCATCTATTCATCCACTCAATTAGAAATGCATCAAATTTGTGTGCACTTAATTAAGCCAAAATGATCCATCCACCTAGTTTAGTAAGCGCGGAGCATGCCATGCCATGCCATGCCACCACCCAATTTTTTTAATGTGCATTATTCCATTCTTTCAGAATTAGAGCTCACATTTATAAAATACACGATATCGTGTGTCTAATTCTAATCCAATTCCCAATTTTTCACCCTTTTACAAAATTTTTTTGCCAAGCCCAAGCCCAGTCAGAGCAGAGCAGAGCGAAAATGAATTGCTCTTCACGCTTTTCACAAAATTTGAATGTACTTTACGCGAAAATATTTCGATTTTAATTTCGAGTTCAGTTCTGTCTGAATCGGAAATCGTAGAGAGGAGAGATCGACAACATCGACATCGGCACAGATTTCATTTCATGAAGCTTTCTAGAGATATTGTATTCAAAGTCAATTCGTCACAATTCGTGTTTTGATGGCGATTCTATTGCTATGGCACTGGCACATCAATGCAATGCTCTAAGTAAAAAGCATTGTCGCGATAATCTTTTTTTTTTGCAAAGGGTGCCGGCACCTAGCAGAGCTGAGCTGTTGTTGCTGTTGCATTGCATTAGCGATTGTATGTATGTATGTATATATCTGTGAAGGTGTCATCTTCGGAAAAGGTCGAACTCAACTCAACTCTGCAAAGAAAGAGCCTTGGAATCAATCAAATATTTGCTGAAAAAACAAATATTTTCAATTAGCCATTAGAGCGTATCTGTGTCTCGGTATCTATTTTTTTTTTTGAAAAATTATTTATGCTTAAAAATGGTCATACAGGAAGACAATATTTTTTTTGTGAGAAACTTATGCACTCTCATGTAGCGTTTTCTTTTGCGAATTGCAAAAGGTCTTTTTGGAATCAAATATTTATTTTGTATTCCATTCTGTCATCATGATAGGTATATGTAGCTCATATGTCATTCCTATATTTGCATTTTGCACAGTAAAGCATAATAATAATAATGCAATTGCAATATAAGATAGATATTTTTTGCTAGTATTTGCTCTTGTTTTTATCTTAAGTACCTAGTGACATGGTGTCCTCATAAAAATGGAAAAAGGGAAAAATTAAATGCGTTGGTTTGGTTTCATTTCTGCACTGCAGACTGCAGAATAGCAGCAATAACTTAACATTTTGAAAATTCAATTTTTTTTTTGCATGGCCTGAAAAATCGATGCAATAATAATTTCTCTGCTTGACTCCTACTCCTGTGCTGTAATAACGACTAACGACTAGTGACTAGGTCATATTTTATGTCATCACCTCATCATCGTGAATCTCATCTTTCTTTTTCTGATTCTTTCAAAAATCTATATATTTTTTTCTGCAAGAATAATAAATTAGCATAGTCATAGTCACAGTAATTTTTGTAATCATAATCGCAATCAAAACACCACCAGATCGATTGCAAAAAAAATTAGAGCCCGAATCATTTGTACTTCACGTTTCACGACTCCATTCGTGATTTAATATTTATGATGGATTGGATTGGAATTAGTAGATGGCGATTGGATGAAATTGATAAGCCCATATATAGGATTGGCTCGCTTGATAAGTCTGCAATCCACAATCCACAACAATGCAATAATTTTTGCACGAGCCATTTTTCATGAGGAGCTCTACTCTACGTATGTATGTAGCTTGATGAAGTTGTTGGCAGTTGTCTTGGCTCCTGCGACCCTTTTGCAATTAAATTCTCACGGTGCGATGTGATGTGATGCGATGATGTTCTTGTGCTGCTGAGCTGAGATATAGTTAGTGATTATTATCCTACCTCAAAAGTACAAATTAAATGTGAAAATAAACAAAACCTTCTGTATGGTGTACTGTGTACTCACATCTCTCAAGTCAATTATTCTTTATTATTATTTTTTTGCAAAGTCGTTTCTTTGTCTTTGTCTTTTTGCAAAATAATACTTAATTCCAAGCAAAAGCAAATGCGTAAAAATAAAAAAAATATATGTATTGCAAAGCTTATTGCTTCGATGTTCAAGTCGAGTTGAAGTTGAAAAATGTTTAAGCTTTAAACGCAATAGTAGCAGAAACGTATTTTATCCCTTGGCTTGGGCTAAAGGTTTTAACTCGCGCGCGACGAGTATTTTACCTTTGCAGTTTAAAGTTTACAGAGCTGAAAGTGAAGCCGATGAGATAAAAAAAAGAATGTCTTGGCACTGCCATGGTACTGCACTGGCAGGCAAAATTGAATTGAAATGAATACCTATTGGATATGCAGGGTAAGGAGTAGTGATATGATTATGGCACCTGAGGACTAGAGGTAGGTTGGTAGGTACACCTTCTATTTCTCTTGATGTCTTGATTCTCGACACATGTTTTCATATCCTTATCGATTGCTTCCATCTCTTCAGAAAATTCAAGCTAGTTATAGTATTTTAAAGACATGTGCAGTGCAGGAGCAGGTTGAAATAGATAGGTAAGACCAGAAGGAGACTGAAGAAAATTGTACTTTGAAATTTTTTCTTTGTTTTCGTAAAGCCATAATGCCATGGCACTGCACTGGCACACTGCATGGCCTTGAGAAAAAAAAATTTTATGGCGAGAATGGCAAGAAAATATATGTAAACCTACAGTTTATCTAGTATTTTTCTCTAGAAGTTGCTGTGTGTTCTTTTTCTTTGCTGAAGATATAAGGAATAAAGTTTATAATTAGGATTATTCATAATTTTTTTTGAAAAAGATATTCCTCGTATCCATATTCCATATCATATCATATAACTTCTCTGGCTTGATGTGATGGATAGTGATGGTGGTGTGGTGTGTGCCAAGCGAAAATGCTATGAAAACTCAGGTCTTTTAGATGTGAAATTTGATTCTTATGCGATTGAATTTTCCGTCCTGCCTGTCAGTCTGTCCCTCCAATAGTCACTATATAGACACGATGTATGTATCTCTTTCAGGAAAAGATATTTAATGAGAATTATTTGAAAGAAATTCTGGCTGACTTGACCGAATTGAAAATAATTCCACAAAGCTTTTTAACTGTCGCAAAGCTGTTTTAAATAATTTTAAGTTTAAATTTAAATGCCTACATTTACGTATAGATATAACGGAATGCGTTGCCAATTAAGATGGCGTCAATGTTTAACGGTTTAGTTTCTTAATTATCAACATAAATAAATTTCAAAATCATTATGCTAAGTCAATCTTTCAGGCAAGTCGACTAAAATTTCTGTTAACTGAATTTATTTCACGGAATAAATAGGCAGCCAAATATTTAATTGTTCATAAAAAATTTAAACCTCTTTATATGTAAGTAAGATTTGAAATTTGAAAGATTAATACAGAAACACGATGTTTTTGTACTTATTTTTTAGCTAAATTAATTGTTCGCCTACGAAACTCCCGTACCCGTCAAACTGCTTCACGCTTGAAATTTTGCTTCTAATGAAGTTGCTGCAATGAATGACAGCAGTCGCGGTTTGAGATTTTCCCTTTTAATCATGTACATACGTCATTACAGTAACAATTAAAAGCATATGATAGATATTTTTAAGATGATTGATAATAATCATAGCTTCTCTCGCGCAATCGCAATACCCCCTCCCCCACGCACATATACACACACGTTTTTCGTGTTTTCTCAGCAAGAATCCAGTCCAGTCCAGACAATTCCCAGTCCCATAGACTATCCCAATTCATGTCGAGCTATCATCATCCTCCCCACAGCTATCATCATTATCCAATCAAACTCGTTTTTGCTTCTTCATACATACTCCGAAAATTATATTTTTTTATAGCTCAGCACTTAAATACAATCTTTTCAGTTTTCAAGTTTTCAGTCGTGTCTGCATGGATCACTGGAAAATTTTTTCTCACGGAAAAAATATTATTATATTTCAACTTCAGAACTGCGAACCTTCCCCAACAAATTTCACGGCAGCTTAGATTATGATCCTAGTCTAGAATTAAAATAATATTTTTCGAGAATTTTTTCTATGGTAAATTCCCAGTCCCATAGACTATCCCAATTCATGTCGAGCTATCATCATCCTCCCCACAGCTATCATCATTATCCAATCAAACTCGTTTTTGCTTCTTCATACTCCGAAAATATTTTTTATAGCACAGTACTTAAATATCTTTTCAGTCGTGTCTGGATCTCTGGAAAATTTTTTCTCACGGAAAAATATTATATTTCAGAACTGCGAACCTTCCCCAACAAATTTCACGGCAGCTTAGATTATGATCCTAGTCTAGAATTAAAATAATATTTTTCGAGAATTTTTTCTATGGTAATCTCTTCCTTGAGCAAATAAATATTAAATATTGTAATACAAATACAATTTAATCTCTAAAATTTTTCTTCAATCGATCCAAAGATAAGCTCCATTGCATTATATTCATATTGCCCAATCACGGAAGGCTCAAGCTCAAGTCAAGTCAAGTCTTGACTTATCTTTTTTTAAAAAAATGTCTATACACAATACAAAATACACAGACATCGCAAAATAATTCGCAAATTTATTCGCATGCATTTTATTTTTTTCAGCGATGTTGTAACTTAAAATTTTCTAATAATATATATTTTTTAAGGGAAGTAAAGCCCAGCTAAGGCTGAGCGAAGCCTTAAAATTCGTGAATGCATGAATGACTTCATCTCACGCAACTCGCAACCTAACCAACCTGAGTAAGTATATGCAAGAAAACAACAACAAAATAAATATGCAATCACGTAATCATTCAAACAGCGAAAAAAATGCATATCTACACGGTTGATCGCTCATATACATATACTCACACTTATTCATAATAGATCTTTTTTTATCTCTGATCTGCTCCTGCTCGCTTCCCTGTAAAAATTACTTTAGAAGTTTAAAATGATTTAATATGCTGTTCAACATCACTTTTTATTCGCACAAATCACGAAACAAAACAGGCAATTGAATGAGGCAGGCCAGACCCAGAGTTGGCCGTGGGTAAAATATGTTGTTTTTGACCACCCGTTTTAAATACGTGTTAAGACGGGCTTTAAGCTTATTTTTCAAGATTTGTTTTTGCCCTGGGTTAAAACCAACGGCTATCATTTACTTGCAATGGTAAATTATAGCCCGTTTTTTGCCCACTGGGTTTGAATAAAAATGGGTAAATCCGTTTTTACCCACCCACTAGCACTAGTTGCTAAAACCCTGGGTTTTATCCATCTCTGGGCAGGTAAATGATAATGATAAATCTAGAAGAAAAAAATTTGTGTTATTGCTATGGCTACTATAAGATATTACCTCCGTGATTGTTTCTTGATTGGGAGTATTCAAACGACTTCCCACCTCCCAGCAGACGTACGTACCCAGACAAAACAGGACTCGTGTAGATAGATACTCGTGGGATAATTAGCTAAAGCCAAGCTACTGGATACATAGATAAATTTCTGTGAAGCCAACAAAGAACTTGTTGAGGAAGCTCCTCAAAAAAATAATCAATGACGACTTATTACGTATCATTATTATTATGAATTTTTTTTCGAACAATAATTTTTTCGAATAGCTCGGCTATTTAAAGTCAAGGACTCAAGGATCTGATCTAGGATCTGTGGCATGGTGGCAGTAGTGATGTGATGGCGATGAGCATGCGTAGTTCATAAATTAGAATTAATGGGCTCGACAAAGTATTTTTGCGCATGATGGCGCGGACCATCTGAGGAGGAATAATTTATGGCCCAGGCCCGTGATTGTGATTGTGTTATCATGTCACGCTCCATGGAATGGATGAATTTTTTTTCTCATGACAAAAATTTTTTTAAGTAATAATATGCATAGGTAGGTGGGTAGGTATTCAAGGCTCAAGGATTGAATGTGTTTTTTTCGAGCACCTCATTTGAATAATTTTTTTTTGGAAATGTGACTGTGATGCCATCAATTGAGTACAATATGCTATTATGTAACTGCTTTTTCGTGAGATTTTTTTTGAAAATTTTTTTTTTGCTAAATTTGTTTTGTATTTTTTCTTTTCCAGGATAGACTGAACGAGCGCCTTAGACGCGGCCTTACGATGGCCGATTTTTCTCCCCCGCAACAGGAGCAGGTGCAGCAAGAGCAACATGAGCAAAGGCTTCCCAGAGAAGAAGATGAAGATTTTAGAAGACTTCCCGGATCATCCAGATGGAGTAAATGGAGCAGTAGAGCAAGGAGGAATTTAAGTTCGAGGGGAGAGGGGAATGATAATCAGACGAGAAGAATAAAGTCGTATAGTACAGCTAGGGAGGATGAGGCAGGGGAAGGGAGTGGGAGGGAGTGTAGCTCTAGTTACTACATGGAATGTGTTGTTGATAATGACCACGACCACGACCACCAAGAAAAGGATGAGCAGATGAGATGCTCACAGGATCACAATTCCAGTTCGTTTTCCTTTAGAAGAATTCTTCCACCTTTCTCCTCCTCCTCTTATTCATCTTTAGTATGGATCTCCTTAGTATTAGCTTTAATATCCAGTCTCAGCCCTCACGTGGCTGCCATTCCATCACATCAAGTAAGCCTTAGAAAAAGAACGCTTCATAAAATTGCGAAAAAAAAAATCATTCATTTAATTTCTTGACTCACAATCAGAGATGGATAAAACCCAGGGTTTTTACAACTAATGGGTGGGTAAAAACGGTTTTACCCGTTTTTATCCAAA
>JAHZNI010000546.1:0-11204 GCA_027744415.1 Seira ritae
CTCAGTTCGAACTGACCAAAATAATTGCTTCTAAATGCCAAGAATCTTTTCAACTAGGTAAGTATGTACATTTATATCTCATGTGTTTCGATTCCAGAGCACCAATATCCCCACTAGTCCAGTTGGAGACTGAGCCTTAAAGAGGGTATCAATGTTTGAACCGCACAGTAGATTGCACACGTGCTATTTTTTGCCATACCATGATTTACCACAATATCTTATCCCCTATGTACATATATCTGTCGACCCCGATCATATTGATTTTGCATTTTGGACTGCAATTTTTGCTCTTTTGGACACGTTCGATAGAACGCGGGAAGAAATCAATGTTACTCAGTGATTTATTATGTATGTACCATAGTATGTGATCTCCCGGTGAAAGAAGCACTATGACCCTATTTCAAGACATGACGATTCTCGGCCGACCAAAACATTAAAACTTTCATGCTAAAATAGCAACCTGCCTATTTACACCGATCGGCAATTGAAGCACACATTTAACGTAAGAGAAAGAAAGAAACTAGAAAAAGGGCTGGAAATACATACTATACATAGGATAGTAGTTCGCTACTCCTCTGATCATAATCGAAAGTTAAGATATGGGATCATCATATAACTTTCACAGTAGAACGTCCTTTCCAAGTGGAAAAAAACTAGCAATTTTTTAAAGGCAATACGATCTGAAGTTTAAAACAACTCCGGGCATTTTTTCGTAACGAAATAATCTGGTTCAAAGCAAATCCCGCGTTAGTTTTCTTGCTCATGGGCACACGGCTAAGTTTCGTTCATGCTCATGCGTTATAAATAAATATTCGCAACTTTCGATCGCCCTAAAAAGTTTAGCCTCTTTGTGAATGTCTTGATGATGACACGTCAAGTTGATTGTGTTGCAAAGAGTTCAAGAAAATATTAAGTTTTCCTTAGAAAAGTCAAGCTACTCTGAGAGTCTCAAAGAGCCTTGATTCAACCGCTCGCTCAATGAAGTTGCTTTTTAGGTAGCAAAATTATATTTACCTCTCTGGTTCCATGAAAATGAGTGCGTTTGCGAAAGTCGGAAATTAGTTTTAGATTTTTGGAAACGCCCTGCATCCGATGAAACGTAATGAAATCTACATCAAGATTAAATCAGCAAATTGAATTGCTCATTTTATCTTATTTTAAAATGTTTGCCTAAAAGCTACTTCAACTGAATTCGTTTTTTATTTATTTAAATTTTTTATGATAGGAAACTACAGCTGTCTTGTTGCAGAATTTCACCTGTACCGCTTATTGGGATATCATTTGGTTCAAAGCTTTCTCCCCACCGTGCTTATGTAAGAAAAAATTCGTAGTATTATTACTCATCCTAGAAGTAATCTTTAGCGTGCATTTACTTGGGTGACGTAGGATTAGCATACATGAATCATTTATCTTCTTCTTTCCTCCTTCCTTTCGAAAGAAATGATTTACTTCATTTATTCTTGTCTCGGGATAGGGTTGTCATTTCGTGGGTGTCCTTTTGGATGGATGTGAATTCGGTGCCTGGACGTAAGTTTGAAGTTTCACTTAGAATTTTCCGCACGTAATATGATCTTTGATTATTTTGCCTTGTTCTCTTTTAGGTGTAACGTTGGGCATAACCACGCTCTTAACTGTCTCCTCCAAAGCCACTAGTAAGTTTAGTGATTTTATTAAATGAAAAGTTATTTCGGAATAATATGCGTATATCTCTCATGTGCTGTAAACTTTCGTTACAAAACGAACCATTTAGTCAGGATGATATTGTTTTATAAACGCTATCTAGAAAAACATTGTTTTATGTTTTTATTGCTTTATTCTTCTCATGTCAGGTTTTTATTTCTATTTTGATGAGAAAAGCTTAAGCTCCGAGAAAAACAACTTAACATGTTTATAATGCTATTCACGAGGCAAAATCGCGTCTAAGTATTTTTCTGAAATGATAACTTTTTGAGAATGGCAACCATAATCCTATTTTTCGGCAAAGTCGGTTTTTCTCTTTTTGTGAAACGGTTAATACTTTTTAGGAATTCTCGTCTCTCTTGATGTCTTTCTGTCTTCGTTAAAGCTTACTTTGAAAAATGAAGAATTCAGGGCAGACATTCAAGAACTTTCTCCAATACAACATGCTGGGTCGAATGTTGTACTTTCAAAAAATGACGATGAGAATCGGATTCATCATACACAAGAAATGGACAAATATATCAAATATGTTTCCCGTCGATCGTATGCCTGTCTGGTACATTTTTGTGGATGAAGCTGTCAGAAAGTGAAAGTAAAAAAAATATAATGAAAATGACTGCGGCGGTTTGTGTGGTAGTGAGACTCAAATTTCCAATCAGAAAAACTGCGTGAAGCAGACGAGTGAAATGGATGCACATTTAGTTTTGTTTGGTAATTTACTGAATAGCTCTACACTAAATGTTCGTTATTTATTGGGTGTAATCATTGCAAAAAGTTTGGATGGTTTCGTTTGGTTGATCTAGTAAAGTGGAAGAATTTTTCTTCGAAGAACAGTTACTTGAATTAAATGAAATATTTCAATTACATGTGTCTGGATTTGTTGTATGTAGACGTCCAAGAAAATATCGAATCCAGCTACGTAAAAGCTATCGACGTTTGGATGGGGACTTGCACAGGTACGTTAGAATTATTATAGTTGTCAAGTAAAATATTGAAGGTTCTTTTTCTCGTCATGATGCAACTGACATCTTCTAAAAAATCAAAAGGGTCACAAATTCACAATCTTTATGTTCCCCATTCACAAGCTAACTCAAGTTAACTTGGACCAATCAGAAAGATGTTGGGATGATGGATTGATGCCATTAACAATTTGATTGCACCTTTTAATATAATATATTTTCCCCTTTTCACATCAGCATTTGTATTTTTGGCCCTGCTGGAATTCACGGTGGTGAACTATCTATGGAGGAAAGAGTGCTGTCGGAAGTTTCGACAAGCGAAAGCAGAGCACAGCAGTTGTATGGAGGGATTAGGGAACAACTCCGAAAATTTGGGTATGGGTCGCCGCTCTCCATCCGGTCAATCGATGGTAAGTTCCAGTCTGCAACTAAAACAATAAAAATAAAAAATCGAAATGCAATAACAAACGAAACCAAGAAGAGGGGAAAATGTGTCGCTCTTTATCTGTATTGCACTGGATCTTGCGATTTTTTATTAAAAGTAGTTATGTTTCTTCCTTTTTTACTGTTATATGTTCCTACCTACATTAAACACTACATACTACTGTATCACGCACGCACGACTGTTCTTTTGCGCTCGCATTCATCAACAATGACTCTAATAGACAAGGAAGGGCGGGAGTGGTACTGAGCCTGCCACTCCAAAATTAAAAGATATAGCCCCTCACAACAATTTAGCAGAGATTTTGGTCGAAAAAATTGAAACAACTTAACTAAGAAAGGAAAAGCGAATGATATACAGAGGCTACAGTTTACTTTGGGAAAAGATAAATGCTTCAGAATTCTTTGCTTCAGATAAAGAGGTTCTCATTCTCAATTTAAAAATACACTTTTGCTTCTGGCGGAGCCAAGTCGCGCCATGTCCAGTAAGTATAAGATGTTCTGCGTAATATTATTGCCAAAGATAAGGTAGGGAAGACAAGACACGAGGACGCGGTTTTACAATCTAAACGATTTCCTTATGAGAAAGCTTAATAGCGGTTGCTGGTACTGGTACCAAGTACCAGCCACGGTTGGTATGCGCTGTCGTATCATTTTCCTCCTCAAATAATAATCATAACCTGTCTGAAACAGAACACGGTGATACAGGAAACGCGTAAAAGCTTCCAAGGAAACCAGCAGATGATATTCTGGGATGTTATAGTGGCGTGGTGTAAAGCTTGTTTCAATGTATTTCATGGATAAGGTGTGCATAAAACAATGGAGATGTAAGTAATTAATGGTGTTGATATTTTAAAACGCACAAGCGTGATCAGCTGGAGTCTCCAAAAGTCCGGTATTTAATTTTTCAAGGAAGTATACATAAATCGCACCGAAGAGGAGAAATTGCAATAACATCTAAGCCGTCGCATCGCCTTTTTTCGTTTCTTCATCTTTTAGTTTATGAGCTATTTAAAATTTCCCTTTATTGCAGGGAAAACCAAGAGAAGGCAGTGAAAATGAATGTTGAAACCAAGAACATATATTTTCTCAGCCGCACTAACCATCACCGCCCTCATCTGAAGCATTTTATTATTTTGGGATAGTGTTGCTACTTACTTTACTCTTGCTTGAGGAAGAGAGGAAAGCTAACAAAATATTTATTCCGTATATTTTTCGCGTGAAACCGTAGTACATACAGACAAGCATGTTCTTCTCGCAAATGTATAGGCTAGTGGTTTATTGCCGGTGACAGCGCTAACAGGAAAAAGTAGTTTTGTTCATGAGTGGAAAATAGACTTGGCTCGGCTTGTCAGACGAAGAGAGGAAAGAAACTCCTTATTTCACAATTTTTCATTTTGCATTTCCCCAAAAAAATGTTTTAATACTTTTGGGGGTGTCTATGCTTGCGAGTTGCGACGAAGGCTGCGAAGAATTTAACTAAAGCTGGACTTTTTGCATGTGTTTTCTCTACTTAGCATCTCCGCGAGAAGCTGGACAACTCATTGGACAAGAACCATGTGGAAACAAGTTTCATGCAAAATTCAAACCCGCATTTCTTGAGTGTGGTGGACCAACCCGTAATCCCAGTGGAGGGGATAAATGTCATGGAACCTATTGCCGCTTACACTGCAGCAAGAGCAATGCCAAACTATAAGGAGAGAGCAAAAAACATTGACGAAACGTGCAGATTTCTCTTTCCTGCTGCATTCACTGTCTTTGTCATTATTTATTGGAGTTACTATCTTGCCACGTAAAAAGGCGAAACAAAAACGAAAGAAAAAACTTTTATATTATCATCCAATCCGAAACTTCATTTTACTACTTCTATTGTATACAAAGAAATACTAAGGATGGGTCTTATTCCAGTTTACTCGAATAAAAAAAACGGATAATAGTATGTAAGCTATACTGAGAGGAGAAAACTTTTTCTTTTTAGAGTGAATCTTCGTCTATTTGAAATTCAAAGGTTGTACTATGATGAGCTGAGAGATTATTTCGCCAGAATCAGAGAAACAGAATCGAATATGAAGATATTTTTTGTTACAGCACAATACAAGATGCACGGTACATGTCATGCCAATTTTGCACAACGCATTTACTTCTTTCACCCTCATCTAAGCTATTAATATTCAGACAGTCAGTTTTCGATGAAAGGAGTAATAAAAAAACTTGAAATTGCAGATGAGGGAAGATGTATTTTTATTGTGTACAAATCAAACATTTCCGGTGAAGCTGAATGTGTTTAGGTATGTGTGTAAGTGGATGGGATGATGATCATGATCATGGCCCCTATTTTTTATTGCGGTGCATGCCCCTCGAAATAAAAGGAACATATTTGCATGTAAAATAGATGAAGCTAGACAAAGGAAAATTACGGATACAGAATTTTTTATTATTTACCTTGAATTCACAAAAAGTTTAACTTCAAGCCCGAGAAGTAGACCACCTAGACTCGTAAAACAGCAATTGTAAGGCGAGGCCAGACCAGATCCTTTTTTAACTGTAGTAGTGGTCAGGTTATTTAAACCATGGCACGTAATACATTTTAGGAGAGAGAAAAGTGCTCGTATTTGGATGGGAGGTCAGATCTGTGGCCTTGTCTACGTTTTTCCATGATAAATATCTATATAATCTTATCTAAGCTGGTGTAAAATTCTTTTAAAACTTGAAAGGAGTTTCTTGTCTGTGACTATAATGTATGATATACTATTAAAATATGAAATACTATGACTACAGTACAGTAGAACATTATAAATAAAACAAATGCGGTTGCGGAAGCAGTGATAGGGAGTGAAATTGATTTTGGAGTCATCGACGCAGAGAACGTAAGAGATTATGTAAATTAGGTCAAAAAGAATTTTTTTCACTTGACTAAGTAAGTGTGCACAGCACAAGCATGCGATAGATAATGAAACTTGAAAATTATGCTTGATTAAATTTGAATGGATGGCACCAACAGCTTTCGCGTTTTATATCCTAATTAGAAAACTTCGAATTAAGTCATATTTTTCAGCAAATAACATCAAAGAGATATCATTAGAAATAGGGCGAATCAAGTAAATAATGAGGTGAATGAATTTTTATATATTATTAAAATTTAATGACGGGATGTTTGGTTAGATAGAATAGAACACAACCTGATTACTAATCAGTGATTAGCAATGTTGTCTATCTCTATGCCGGCGTACGGTACAGGGAAAGGGTTATCCAAATAGATATGTGGCAGAGTTGAATATACCAACAGCAAGCATCAGAATATACAGTATATCACATGGTATTTGTAATAGTTAGACTGGTGCGAAAAAAAATTCGCGACACATCTTTATGGACGGCCCCTTCGCTGTACGCCCACATGGAGCTGACGAACATTGCTTATTAGCCAAAATGTACAAAAGGGTTTTTGAATGGCTACTTCAGAGACTCGTCTTTAGCTTCAAGCATGTCATTAAAACTTAAACATGTGGTCAAAATAGTTCATTTGTGGGCCTAATTGCAACATTCACAATCGATTTTGCATACTTTTTATTCGATACACTCTATTCCTTTACAATGCACAAAAAAGAGAAAGTACCCGTGAATTCGAGCTGGGCATTATGAAACAGTTAACAGAGGCAGTTAACAGAGTTAATAGTTATGAAACAGGCAAAGTGTTTGTAGAATCTAGCAGAATAAATGTAAAATATAACAGAGCATTCATTTCACACTCTGTCTGTTCCATTCTGCTCAAATTTTTGGCTCTGGAGAGCGTTGCATTTGCAGTAAATTCAAACTCAAAATTCCACCAATGTTCCATTAATGGCTAATTTAAATAGTTACTGCAAACTCATACAAACTGGAATCATGAATCACGGGATTTTTGTTCCAAGCACCTCGATTCTCAATTCCCCTGTCACAGCTTAAGTTGCCGAGAGACGTATGTAAGTTGCGGAAACTTCCTAATCTCCAAGTGAAAACCCGTCAATTCCCTCTTTCCCTCCGATGCTTTGTTTGAATGCGTCAATATGTGTCGCCAAACTAACGAGGAATTTCATTCGCATAAATTTGACTCTAGAATTCGCCCCCAAAACAATAGTATTATTCATAGAACACGTACAAAAAATGCAAAAATTTGTTCAGTACATCTGAATTGTTTCCCTCACGTTTTCACTGCCGTGGTTGAAATTTACACTGATTTACTTGCATGAATACATGTTAGTTTTTGCTGACGTTCTCATTTTGGTCCCGTCTTATGTGCGTCCTCAGCCACCCACATGCATCCTGCCAGTAGAAAGCATGCATGCTACACAATACTACTGCCCAACAAAAAACAAGGACATTTTGACCAGTGAAGTGTGGTAATGTTGCTTTTTGTTTCTGGTGAAAATAGTGTTTCATGGAAATTGCTATGATTTTTGGTACCGGAGGGCTTGATGTGTAAATTCTGTTAAAATGAAAGTAATATATTTGTCATTTGTGTTGCGCAAACGGGACTTTTCCATTTTTGTGGAATGATGTAAGCACGTGCAATATTAATCCCACAATATAACAAAAATATCATTCCCCATAAACACTCTACCCTAGAGGATAATTTTCCAGAGATTAGAAGCTTCCGTCCTTTCCATTATTTGGCCCTCTGCAAGACTGTGCGTCAGTAGTTTTCTCTCATTCATGTTCTATCATGAGCACAAAAAGTATTCAGTTCATTTCAAAATTGATTTCCATTATAGTTGTCCAATACTTTCACCCCCTTGCCGTCATTTATCACAATCACCATGCAAATGATGTAGTGAAGCAATGCATTAATTTCACATGCGTTTTTGGAATGCTTGGATTCATGATAACTCTGTCTGTGTGGAAATCATAAATCTTTCTACTCGTTGTTTAGGAAATATCTAGAGTACAGATACACAATAGTAAATAAATAATGAAGCATCAGAAAAAAGTGGACAACAATAGTGAAGAGACCGTAGTATATAAAAATATCTTTTCCTATGTGGAACACTACAGGAAAGATAAATATTTCTTAGACTCCTCTCTGCTCCAGTAGACAAGAAAAGCTTCTTTCTTGTTTTCTTGTTCATGGGAATAGGAGCTGTAGAAAGTGTTAAGTAGGTGTTGTACATAGGTACATTTATTTTTTGAACATCGTGTGGTTTGCGTTGGTTACCTACTTGCTTACTGTCGTGAGAATTTTCCTTTGCTCCGTAGCCCGTATCTGTCAATCGTGTGATTAATGGCTGTATGCTTGAGAGCGTTTCCAGTTTCTACTAATTTGATTCCAACGCGCTTGTATTTTTAATGTAGTTACTTGTGTAATACTTAGACTACGCCATCAAAAGAATTTATGTTTTACCTGAAAATAGGTTATTTAGGATAAATATGTGTATGAGTATGAGTATAACAGATGGCAATTGAATATAAAATTTCTATATATAATTATAATCTGTCAGGGACAGTTGAATTGAATAATTGTGTTTTTTGTGTCTTGTAAATGTATATATACCCCACAATCTTTTTTATTCTTCTGATTAGATAACGATATACTATACTTAGGAACTAATGCAGTCCCTTTGTAGCAAATATTAGTAATGGTTGAATGGCTATTTTATAAATGCTACCCTTAAGGACCTAAATCTATGATAGTCTTACTGATTGCATATTTTATCACATCAATTTTGTATAAAAGTGGATGAATGACAAATTCGAACAAAATTTTTGTGTTCCTGTGAAGGAATTTTTGTATTGGATTATGAGAGGGTGCCAAACACGAAATTCACTGACCAAAGAATTTATTATCGAATGAATTAGTAAATTAAGTATAATTGTGAATGTCAGTACGTTTATTGCGAATCTCATTAATATATTCATCGATTTCATGTTGTAACATTGCTATCTTGTGACAATTACTTAAAAAAATTAATGATGGATATGCGTGAAATAAATACTTTTTCTGTGTATGGAGTCTTACATTAAATATTATGCATGTGAATAATTATATGATGTTGGGTCATATAAGAGGTCTAAAACCACTCACGGCAAACAACTTATCATCGCTTCAATTTAATCAGAATTATATCGTAACGACCACATGAACCAGAAGCAAACAGTCTCATATCATATTTCCGTCTAAGGTGAAATCTGTAACGAAATGAATTCAAGATGCCTATTTTCTCTTCGTAAAACAGTCTCATATCATATTTCCGTCTAAGGTGAAATCTGTAACGAAATGAATTCAAGATGCCTGTTTTCTCTTCGTTGTTTCACAGCAATATTTCACTAAAAATGGAAGCTCAAGCCATTCCCATTTCATATCCGGTAAATGCTTGTTGCTTTGCTGTATATTATCATTATAGAAGGAGAAGGATTTCTTGAAACGCGAGAACCTTTCCTTTGGCGGAAAAATACAAACATGCATACTATGTATACATATGTTTATATGCCTGATAGTTATTAAATACACGAAAGAAAATTTTGCTCGCAGTGAGGTTAAATTTTCCCCCTGAACTACCCACGTAATAGCATATAAACAATAACGATAATGATATGGATAATGTGCGTTTGACTTTGCCAGGAAAATTGCTAATGGGAATTTGTAAACGACTCCCTCATCTTCAACCGTACCAAACCACTGCACTCCTGCCGTTCTCTTTACCCATTGTTCCGTTTACCCCACCACACGATATAATGGATACCATTTTCGTATTTTTCTTTAGAAGACCTATCAAGTAAACGATATAAATTGTAAGGGAGCCATTCGTTTTGAAATGAAGCAAGCCAGATCAGAGGGACGAGCAACTTGGGAGATCTTTTTCTCGCCAAACATTACTAACGCTTCTCAAGAGATAGCGAAACTACCTGCGAGAAATCCAGGTTCAGTCACTCACTCACTTTTGCCAGTTTCACTAGAACAGCTAGGCCCCGTTTTCTTTTTTCTTGTCTAATATATGCAAGCTTCGCTCCTTTTCCCTGATGGGAGCTCGAGTAAAAATCTTTTGAAAAATTGCTACAAGCAATCTAAGTTTGGCCACTGCTAATACCGAATGGCTTTACAATAATAAATATACCAGAGCTGCGTTTGCTTTAGGTCTCACGAAAACATGGTATTTACAGATCCCAGAAGGATTATCTACGGAGAAAAAATCCTTATGTCGATGATTTCTTTCTGTCAGGAAAATTTGCGATTTTCCTTTTCGGTAAGGGAGTCAGACAAAATGGAATGGGGGACTTCTTGGTATCATATGTATCTCATCATTTCTGCCGTCTTCATGTTTATTCATGCATATAATATCTGCACCGGAAGAACCGATACCTCAATTGGGAAAATACAGATTTGTTACAGAAAGGGCAATAAAAATTCCTTTAAGTAGGGTACTTTTTGAAAATCGACGAAATAAGTGGAAGTAATTCTTACAAAATACTTTACGAATGCGAATAAAATCTAACCAGCAATACTAAACTCGCACAGAAAACCTTGTCCATCGTTCTCATTTCCGCCATCAGATGTTTAATGGACTGATGCACACAGAAAATTGCTTGTTGCCAAGCAATCAAAATAAGAATTCTGTCATCTAGATTTGAAATCGGAAATCGATATATATTTTGATTGGAAAGCGTATTCAATTGGAAAGCGTTCATTTTTACCCAATAAAGAACCAGCAAAAGCGCTAAACCTCATTGGGAACAGCTGCAGTGGATCCGTACAATTATAATTACTAACCTGTGCTCCCGCATTTTGAGTTACAAAAAGATCCATGAATGTCCCGATTTTGCTAAAATAGAGTCCAGTAAAGCGAGCAATGAACCAAACAATTTTCACAATGAATGCGTCATAAGTAGTATAAGGATCAAATATATCTTGTCGTCTGGCGTAAGAACCTATCGCCCTGCATTCTGCCGCACTCCAAACAAAACTTTCACTTGACAAGCTTACTTTCTCGCAGCATCCAACTTTCACCGACAGATGGACGCTGTAAGCAGGCGAAATGTATAGCTTTTCTACACGCGTGCGAATAGTTGCTTTAAGTTTTTACAAAATGCATAAAAGTTTGGATTATGATCTCATTTTGATACGTTGTAAATAATTTTATTTCCTCGATGACACAA
>JAHZNI010000547.1:0-11358 GCA_027744415.1 Seira ritae
CTCCATCATATTTCGGAATCTTACGCAATTTCATGCGCACGTACGCATGCAACAACTCATACATGGGCTTCAGTTCCTCCCAAAGCGTCATCACTCGCTCTTTGAATGTCTCCACCGACCATCCGGGCGTGCCGTCGTCATAGGCAGATAGCCACATATCTGTCGTGTGCTTGAAACCATTTGCTTTTGCGAGGGCATCGCTGTACGACAGATATCGTTGATACCTCTCAGGAGGCACCTTCGCGCTCATCGCGTCATGCCACGCGGTCCAATAGTAAGCAAGCTCAATCGGATCAAGCCATGTATTGTAAACGTGCTCAATTTCTATTGCCAAAAAATCCTGTAGCCTTGAAGGTGTTGGTTTAGCAGTTACTCATTTTATATTTACCTGGATTTAGTCTCATCGTGCAATTCGTAGGATTTTTGTACATGCAGACCGTTGCTGTGGAAAAGTCAGATTCCATCGAGTCCATTAAATGGTTCATCTGTAATTGCATGAAAAATAGTTGGCAAACATTTCGATTCGTGTAAAAAGTTAAAGTACGATCATTCTCACATTGGCAACATCGCTTTTAGACATGTTCGCTGGTCCCGATATAGCTAAATACTTAAATTGCCTTCGCAATTGCTCATCCTTTAAATCAGTCCAATTGGGAAACTTTTCTAGGATTTCCATTTGAAATCCCCTTTGGAAGTTCATGTATTCCGTTTCCGCCTCTGTCTACATGAAAAATTCCAGCCTATTCATGATGGCAATTTTCTTGGCATTTAAGATAAACTTTCAGACTTCAAGTTATGGCTTACAGAGGCATTCAAATTTTACCTCATTCACGTTTATCGTATGCTCCCATTTAACTGTCGTTACTTTACTGCAAGCTGTCGAGTATTTTTTATCGAGGTCTTCTAAATATTTTCCAGCAATTTCTTCAAACGTCTCATTGGCCTGGACCTCTGGCGTTATGGAGATCAGAATACGAATCGCGATTAAAGATATGATCATTTCACTGATCTTTGGGCGACCTTTATTCTTATGTCGAAGTTCTAATTATTTGATCTCTTTGGGAACAAGTCACTTCTGATATAATACACTTTTCACTATTTCCGAAGAATACATCTGGGACTGAACGGGATTTTTTTTAACATTTTTAGGAAATGTTTATGGTACAAATGTAAATGTAAATTAACAAACGCACTGCCTTCTAATTCCATGAAACTGGCGCAAATAATGCAATGAACATATTTGCTGATATTAGAAAAAGCGTTTCTAAGCGTGTGTTCTGAACTCTGTAGCCATTAGGATCAAGATTCATTCATTCAAAATTAATTGTCGTTTGTGATGTGATATGTTCTTCATAAAACTTCCGCAGTTGAGGTGACCAAATTTGTTTAATATCTTGTACATGCGTGGATAATATTATGCAGTTTGCATTGTAAATCATATCATATCCCAGACTCTCATCCCAACAAGGACACATTAAAATGCTGGAATTGCTCATAAAGATTTTAGTGCATAAATATCTAAACAGAGAGGGCAAACTACTGTCGTTCAGAGTCACGTTACATCAATCAATACAATTGATCATATTATCCTGGAAGCAATGCACGAGTAAAAAGATAAATGACGTCAAACATGTCTTGTCTCGTAAATTGTCTGAAAATAGCCATAAACTTCTTGCTAAATAGCTAAGTCGGATTTATTGATTGTACAAAATTTTAGATTGCCCTGCCGGTTTGATATTTTCAGCATCAATTCATTTCATTTTGGCTGGCTTGAATGAACAATCTGTGAGCAGACCCTCCTGATTGAAACAAAATTCTATACATTTTAATTTGCTGAAAATTTCATCTTCAGTCCAATCACAAACGAGAGTTTCATAATTTAAGATATCTTGAGCTCGATTTAACATTCAAAGTATATATTCAAATGATCAGTTTAAGGCTACAACTTTAATAAATATGTAAAGTAATTTAATCAAATTAGTTTAAGGATTAAAGATTAATTCGATATGTATGTATTGCGTACGATTTTTCACATGTGAAACAAAAGCAGCGTACCTGGCTTACTTGAACCGGATCAATGTATATTTTTTCTTATACTATGGCATTGCACTACCTATTACCACCACAATTCACTAAAGCAATTTAAACAAACAGAATTCTATGATATTTGGTTGCTCGACTTTCACCAAGTCATGTTTTTCTACTTCTCTGTTCTCTGATACCAAACTTTGCATTTGTACTTTGATTTGATGTGCTATACGATCGAAAGATTGAATTGAAAACACTATTACTGTAATAAACATTTAATTCGTGCTTCTATTTATTTTAAACTATGTGTTTTTATAATTCCTGTTTTCCTCTTTGTAAAGTTGTATTACTGCTCGTAAAAGTTGTATTCTTGATTTTATTCATTCCTTTGTTCCGCAGTCCCCTGAAACTGAAGCAGCACGATTAAATACGTTGTGATCAAGCCGACTAGCTGTAAAAATTAAAAGAAAGAAACATGAAGAAACTATGCATTTTTTCTCATCAGTAGAACAAAAATAATTAGTTAAAGTAATCTTACCGATGTCAAAGTTTTCTTATTCAGTACAAAGTAGTTTCCCGGTGAAATCGCAACGGGTTTGCTATATAGTCTGGTGTGCAACATCATGACCTACTCAATTGAAAAAAATTAAACATTTTATGCCAAAGGTTACACTCATGTTCGTTCCCTGCATATTATCGCAAGTATTTCTACCGAATTCATCGTCAGCATGCTCAAGTCTCCGGAAATCTGATTAATATTTTTGCACATTCTCTCCACGCTTGCTTGTGCCTATAACCAGAACAGTTTTTTTTCAGAAAGTAATTGAAATATGGGTAATTCAAATTCGGGTTTCCTCACTTTTGCAGGAAGCAAAGTGGCCTCGTCACATAAAAAATACAGGCCAAATAAAAAATTCATTGTTGATGGTAAGCATGTTAAAATACATTCCCAGTTTTCCAATCTTGTCCAATTAAGTAACGCCAGGACTTGTTGCGTAAAGACTGCACTAACTGTAACCATCCAAGAAATAACCGACACCTTGAATCTCTTATTATATTCCTCCACTAGATTCTCTAGCTTTTCCACAGACTCAAGCAGCTCCGTCACCTTCTGGTCAAGGGGAAGCAGGTACTTCTCTTTTTTGGATACTTTCAAGTCAAGAGGTTGAGATGCGAGGATTTCAAAGCAAACCGAGAGCCACTTGAGGTAAGAAATGAACCACAAGGAAACATACGTAGTGAAGACTCCGACCATTAATCCAGAGACAAGATACATGACAAGCAGTGCATTGTATGGATATGACCCAGTGGGGACATATTTAAGGACTGGCAGGGGTAAACTCAATAAGCTTAATGATAGTACCCCCGCAATGAAACATGCTTTCCGCTTTATGCTCCTGGTTTCCTCCGAAATTCGTTCGAGGTGACTCTCAAGATTGGCCAAATCTTTCAAAATTAACTCGCAAGTGATGGAATTCATTGCTTCTTGGAAATCGCGAAACTGTCCCATTCTCAAGATTGGATGAAGTCGCGTTATGATGAGACTGCCTAGACTTAATAGCATTACCAGCATGTTCGTCAACCTGTCCGAATTACTATATTCTGCCATAATCTGTTTGTTTATGAAGCTTGAATTATCCACACTACCAACGGTGCTTCTGGCTTGGTAGACTCCGTAAATGAGAGCGTATGAAAATAAGAAACAGTGAATTGCTGAGATTAGTGTTGGGAATCGCCACAGCTTTAAGTAGATTTCGTTCCTCCGATTGAGGGAATAGGGAAGGTTCCCTCCAATCTGACAGAGGAATAATGGAAAAGAGGTTAAGGAACGTAGACGCGAACGGATTTGGGATATTAAATTTTCTTGTTTCGGATTTTGATACGAGGTTACAAATCCTTCAAGCGATGACTTTGCAAACCCTTTCATATTTTGCGAGTTGGTAATTTAAGAATAAGACTTTCTGAAGAGAATGTATGCCCCAAGAATTAAGTTCCTACATTTACCGAATGCACAAATGAGCCAGACTCATGCCCACTCAATCAGTCGCCGGATTTTATCAACTTATTTCGGATGCATGAAAATATTCTTAAATCGTATTTTTAAAGACGATTACAATTACATACATTAACCAACGAGTCCATAAACAAATGCGGTTTTCTTTTATTCATTATTAATGAATCATTAATAATTCCAAAACTCCTAATCCATTTTGTATTTACCTTCAACTGAAACATTGTTCCGCCTTAATAAAACATTATCCTTTCAGAACCCATTACACTTATGCATCTACAGGAATTTCTGGAACTAGAAATTAGCTAAAAGCATGGAACAAAAGCGATATTTACGTTCAATCTAACATCATCCTCTAATACGATAATGACGTGAGATGGAACGTAAACAAAACATCGCTGTTCAGCAAGCTAAAATGTGCAAATAATTATTATAGCGTACAATTACGCACTTAGTTTTTATTATTGATGTGCGATTCAATGAGACACGCTATCAAATTAAAGTAGAGATGAAGCATCTCTTCCCGAAGTTTCCGTTGTGATAGGTTCTATCTGGTTTGGAATCATGAAACTGGAGCAAGACAATGAGGTAAGTTGTCACCATTCCGACGATCTATGAAAAGCGAAGCAATACTTAGTCGTTCAAAGGACAATTAAACTAATTTCCCAAGTTTAATAAGGACTTACCGTCATCAAAAATCGCATATCCAGTACAAATAAATTTCCTGGAGAAATGCATGGCGGCTTTGTTTGCCACCTTGTATGAAGTAGTAATATCTACAACGGGAACACAATCAATTACATTTAATACCAGAATACTGCATTTGATTTCTTTAAATTCGATTGCCAATGGGGAGCTCACCTTCGAATTGAATCCTGCATCTAACAGAGAAATATTCTCGTCCTCTGTCATCAAACCACAAATCCTTCCTGTCATTTTCCTTCCTACTTCTGTCAACTTGGTACATTCTGCACACAAAATGTAGAGTGTGTAAAAAGCACAAGCAACGCATGGGATCATTGCCAAAGCTGCAAATAAGGTTCTCTCGTTGGTTGAATTGGTGATCCAAACCATGCTCGAAAACATTTGTTGCACGGTCAGAGTCAATGAACTTGCTAGCCAAATTATCTAATGCTTCTCCATCGCAAGGTTCAGCTCATCAGTAATGTCAGGAATATTTTCAAGAACAACATCAACCAACCATTTTTTTAACTGACTTTTTGCATGATTATGATTAATATTGCTCGGATGGTTTCCGTTTAGCTGCGTTAGCAAAGATATGAATTCAGCTTCCACCATTCGTACCGAAATCTTAAAGCATTTTACGAAGGCAACTATCAAAACCGAAATCGTACCAAGCAAAGTATTCTGATAATGATAATTGTAATAAGCCAATAGAAGTGGAAACATGATTTTTTGCCAATCTTGAAAACTTCTGAATATCAAGTGGTTTCCGGTGACCACAGCAGTGACAAAAGCATACGCACTGGTTGGTACTACATAAAATGTTGTGGCTAAAATGACGTACATATGTCGCCTTTCTAAGCCTTTTCTCCGATTTGTCGAACTTTTCAAGATAACGACACGTGTGATTTCTTCCTATGTGTCCTTCACCTTGACTTGACATTTTATTGGAAGAGATGGCCAACTGGGAAATGAGACAAGTTAAAGATGCATAAAATTTTGCCAATTTGTCGAAGTCCCTGAAATACACCAACCGCACTTAGATTTGTCCTATGAATACTACGGTGGTTATGACTCGGTTTGAATACTGCTGTGTCTCACTGAAGCTTCCTGCAAATGCAGAAATAACCTCCCATTCAAAAAGATAGTACAAACTCATGAATGCAAACAAAATAAGTGTTTGAACTAGGCAGACACCACTCCAGAATTTGGAATGATGTAGCTCATTCTTATGATCTATGACGAAGGGAAATAGTCCATTGACTTTCAGTATCGCCACGGGAAGATTGAGGAGTTGTCACAAAGAATTTTGAATTCCAACTTCAGTCATCGCTAAGGTGAATTCTTGTAAAATGCATATCTGGGATATCTTCGAGCGGTGGAAAAATAATAACTCCACTAAAAGACACTTGCCGGTCAATCAGAATGCTCGTTGCTCATATATTTACATACTTCAAATTTTCTAATTCCTCCATTATGCTGCATTTACTCCATTGATTATGCTGATATGTTGATTTGATTTCATTAACGGTTATTATTCAAATATGCACAAGGACAAACAAAAAATAATTGCCCTTTCTCTTCTTCCTAATTACTATTGGAATCATTAAGCGTACTAAAGTCCTTTCGGATTAAGCACTAATTGAGATCGACAGAATTGAAAAAGGTCTAGTTCGTGGAATGCAAATAAGTAAAAATTAAAATGCACTAATGAAAATTTTCATATATTATTTTATTTTTATCATAGACGAACAGGAGAAATTATGCAGCAGTAAAAACTTATTTTTGGACTTGTCAAGTTCATCGAGGGGAATTTTGTTTGTGCTTTCTTTACATCACATGGACATGACGCGTACATTGCGCTCCATGTAGGCTAAACAACTCGTAATCGTTGAATTTACTGCTCCAGATAATTCATGAACAATATGATTTTTAGAAATTCTAGACGAAGAAAAAATTATGCAGCAATTGCGATTCGTTTTACTTAACTTGAAGTTCAACTTCAAACATCATGCACGCACAAGCCCATTGCCTGGTACTACTTTTAACTACAAATTAAAATGAAGTTCTCACTCTTATATGGGTATCTACAGTCAACATCATCAGCAAAAAGCGGTAAGAATAATGTATGTGTAATAGTAATAGACTGAATTGGTTTTTAAAGTAAACCGATATCGTTTTGCTGGCATATCTAATCAGAGTTTATATTGCTCATTTATGATTGTGTCCAGAGTCCAGGAGCACTAAATTGTTTTTTATGATTAATGCGGACTACTGATTGACATTATATGATATAGTCGATACAATAGTATTTGTAATGTGTACGTCTTAAGTACATTGTATATAAGCAGCCACAACCTTGACCACAACGCAACACAGTTTCATTGAGTACATATTTCTGATTGTCAGACAATGACTATGTGAAATCTTTAGCATGGACAAAGATGGTCAGTCAGTTTTTAAAGCTATAGCATGTAGGCGATAGGCATACAAAAACCTTTTATGTAGGCTTCTGTCTGTGCACGTGTAATGTATAGATCGGAATATGTATTTTGAATCATCATTCTGAATTTTAGTCTCTTCTGCCGCTCATCAGCCAGCTTGTTTTAGTTGAACAGAAGACCGATCCTGCTTTTACTGATTATTTGGATTATTTATTGATTGTTTGTAACTTTTAGCAATTGTCATAATGAAATCTAACGCCATCTTACTGCTAGTGCTATCAATTGCTTTCTCCGAAATCCCTGAATCCGTTGAAGGTGAAAACATTTTATTCTTCTTTGGCCTCTCGACCTATTCGCACCGCATCACTGCTTGGCCTTTAGCGACCAAATTAGCCGAGCAAGGGCATTCTGTCACATTTCTGCAAGTAGCACAAAATAAAAATCCCCATAAAAATGTTACCGACATCGTTCCGGAAGGGGTTACACACATGGTTCCAAATTAGCCGAGCAAGGGCATTCTGTCACATTTCTGCAAGCAGCACAAAATAAAAATCCCCATAAAAATGTTACCGACATCGTTCCGGAAGGGGTTACACACATGGTTCCTCCAAACTTTGTGGATCTCAGAATCCAATACGGACATTCGCTGATACGAACCTTGACATTTTACTTGCCAACGTTGGGCGTCAACATGTGCAGGGAGTATCTGAGCAATGAGAAAAACGTGGAATGGATCAATGCTAACAAGTTCGACTTAGTCATAATTGACGCTCTCTTCAACGAGTGCGCATACGGACTTGCATGGAAATGGAAAGCGAAGACAATCATTTTTGGAACGACCCACGTGTTTGACTGGTTTCCTGACACTTTCGGATTTGCAGATGAGAGTGCCACATCACCAAGCGTACACTTTGCGGATGATTTACCTCTTTCATTTTATGGGAGGCTGAAGGCCCAAATGTCGTACATTTATTTTCTGTGGAATAGGAAATACCGCGGAACTCGTCCATTGAATGACATCATTAGGGAAAAACTAAACATGCCGGAGATGCCACCAGTTGAAGATATAGTGAGCAACACAAGTCTCGTCTTCATCAACTCACATTATAGCGAAGAACTACCCAAATCAATTCCTCCTCTGATCGTCCCTGTTGGAGGAATGCATGTCTCGGGGGAAGTGAAACCTTTGCCTAAAGCGATGGAAGAGTTTGTGAAGGGAGCTGGGAATAATGGATTTATTTACGTGAGCTTTGGAAGGTAATATTCCATACCAGATCTAGTGCTTAAAAATTTCTAAAAGCATTCTAAAAAATCAAAAATGTACTCTAAACTAAAGCGAAGCAGATATGGCAAAAAGCCCAGATCACATCAGACAAATATTTTGGAAGGCGATTGGAAAAAGCAAGGCTCGGTTTCTATGGAAGTGGGATGGAGAGAGGCCGAAGGAAATGCCGGAGAATGTGTTGACATCAAAATGGATGCCTCAGCAGGATATACTAGGGCATTCAAAATGTAGAGGCTTCATTACGCATGGAGGTCTTTTAAGTATGCAGGAAGCAGTGTATTTTGGTGTACCCATGGTTGTGTTTCCCATATTTGTAAGTAGCAAAAAATCCCTTGTGCATTTACATATTTTCTGTTATGGTAATAGTGATGGGTAAATCATAAAATGTTAATTTTCCATAACAAGGCGGAACAAGATTATAATGCAGAGAGACTTCAAAGGACTGGTCGGGGAATCAGGTTTGAAATTGGCGAGTTGACGCAGCCACAATTAGAAAACGCTATCGAGCGTCTCCTAACTGATAAAAGGTATATTTGAATAATAATTACGAACACTATGTATTTTAACGTGTGTCATGCAATGTTCTCTATTTGGAACTGTTTACCCAATTATCATGTTAATGTTCTTTTGAATATTTATGTTTAGTCTAAAGGATCAAATGAATTTAGCCTCTATACGCTTTAAAGATCGACCTCAGAAGCCAGTTGATACAGCACTTTGGTGGGTCCATTATGTACTTCGGCATGAAGATACTAGTTTCCTCCGACCTCTCGCTATTTCTTTGTCGTGGTATCAAAGACGACAATTGGATGTTTGGGCTTTCCTTGTCATATCTCTAATTCTTGTAACTTACGCTTCCATAAAATTGCTGCAGTATTTTGTAGTTTGCTTGTGTATGAAAAAATCGAAAAAGTCAAATGTTTCAAGCAATAAAAAGAAAAATTAAAGCTTCTACAAAATTAAAGCCGGTTAAAAATGCAATATTTATAAGAAGCGCTCATGCAATTATTAGCTGTACTTTTGCAAGTTCTTTTCTACGAGCTGCGTTCGTCTGCCACCCTCAGAAAAGAGTTTCTTCTGCAATATTGTATGCATGTACTTTGTTGTATGCGATACTCTCTGATCTGACAGATGAACTATAATTGATGTCATTAGTCACTAGAGAAATGGGCACAGCACGAGCATGTATGCATTCATTCTTGGAATAATATTTACCAGTCCAGTTCCAGTTACAACATTTTTTGTTCATATGTGCTTCTGTTTCGCATTTCAGTTCCCACGTTTTTATCTTCCAAGCAATCGCATTCTGTTAATTTTTATTCACAAAATTGCGTAACCAAGTGGTCAGTTGGCAATTTAATGAAAAATCAGGTTGAATAAAATGTTTCATTGATGTTGCAACGGCGCTGTGACAGGCAAGACTATGCATGTGATTTGCTTTTTAGGTCATTTTTCTGCTTCCCTTCCAACATATTTCACCATTCACCACCATTATCTTCATCAATTTTACGTGTGTCTGCATTTCAAGATGCAATAAAATTCATGGAGCATGTTTCAATGATCTTTTTACGGAAAAATCAATCTAGTGCAATGCGGTCGCATTTTTGAATTGTATATATCACTTGAGAGTTGAAACATTGCACGAATTGTAGTAAAGCCTTACATAACCCTAAAAATGATGCTACCTATTGTTTCAAATTGCTGTGGCGTGGCAAATCGAAAATTGAAAATGATAATGCGAGGGATATTTATTTAAATCGAAAGAGAAACTTATGCGTTATCAGCATCGACAAATTGTAGCGCATGTTATGTTGACCACAAAGTTTTCTTTTATCATTTCATAACTTTCATCATGCTATTTATTTCACAACACTTTTTAAACAGTGTAATCTAAAATATACTACTTTTTGTAAAAACATTGCACAGTGCCTGAAATTGGATTGAACGGTTAATTGTTGCAAAATATAGGCAGGTGGATTCATTTTGATTTCTTCAATTTGTCCACACTTTTTTTGCTCCGTTTACAGCAAAGTTTTCGAAATAGACACCTCAAGGTAACATAAATTAAAAGTACAAACACAATTCCAATTATTGCGAGAACCAACACCACATCCAACACATAATACTGGAAAAAGCTGAGTTCCCTTCTGTGCTGTTTCGAGTGGACTCATTGGAAGATCTCGAACAACCTTTGAAAGCTCCTTCGCTTTATTTGCGTACCTGAAGCAAAGCGATTCATATGTGTAACAGGCATATAAGAAGCATATTAAATGCATATTCTTATAAAAATGATTTACGATGGATTGCTGAGAATTTCTTTAATTGCTGTTTCCAGTTTTTCTTCAGACAAATCAAGAATTTCAAAGAATTTTGCGTAACCAGTTGCTTCTGCCATCTTAACATTGAGGTCCTGATCCCCTTTGTATCAAAAGAAATTTTAATATTGAAAAAACTATCGTAAATAATAATTCTTTCATGTATGAAAAAACCTCACCAAAAATAGGAATCCCCAGTAAGGGAACCCCATGGTAGGCTGCCTCTTGGGTGCTAAAATGCACAACAAAAGCTTTGAAATGTCCTTTTTTAATCAAACCCACCCTGGTTTTACCTCAGTAATCCGCCGTGGGTCATGAATAGTTTGATATTTGGGTGCCCTGTTAAAAGAAAGCCATATTGCTAAAAATTTGAAATGTTTGGCATTGTCTTTTGCGTAAAATGCATGGGGTAAAAAAATCGAGAAATTTTACCTAAAATGTCTTGCTGAGGACACCATTTTTTCAATAGAATGTTAGAATTTTCAGGTAAATCTGGCATTGATCCGGTTTCCCATTTCCATATCACACGCTGTTTCAATTTGGAAAAGACCTTCAGGAACGTTTTTCGGTATTCCTCAGGCATATCTTTTG
>JAHZNI010000548.1:0-16804 GCA_027744415.1 Seira ritae
TATTTTTTTTGCTTTGATCGCTATGCAAAAAATAATTTAATTTTTGCTAATTAGCTTTGAATTCTTTGCTACTTCTTTCCAAGCTTTAAGCTTTTATTATTTTTATTTTCCTCGTTTTTTATGAATTTCAGGACGGTTCTATAGAATTTGAAGAATTTATACGAGCTCTCTCAATTACGTCAAGGGGTAATATGGACGAAAAGTTACATTGTGAGTAAACAGCAAAGCAAATTTTTATTTTTAAATCAAAATCTAATATGAATTCCCCGTAGATCCAATATGTATCTTTGCTTGTTCCATGTCAATTTCCCGAAATGTAATTCTTCTTAGTAATCTCATTTTGATGAAGATCATGTCGTTTATTTAGCCTCGTTCCACTTTCTCTTTCACCATGACTTTTTCCCTGTCTACCCTTCCTCTGATCTTTCCTGTAAATTGGATCAATAAGTACAAGATGCGACATAAGAAGGCCTCTCTTTGATTTGCTTTGTCGTCACTTTCACTTGCAGGGGCCTTTCGATTATATGATGTTGACAATGACGGTTACATCACGAGAGAGGAGATGTACAACATAGTGGAAGCTATATATCAGATGGTGGTAAGTGTCTCTTAATTTTCACTCAATTGTTTGCATAAAATAGGTAATACTTTAGTTCGTTCTCTCTTTTCATTCCGCAAAATGGTCTGAATTTCATGAAATGATACGATAGGACAGGCCTGGTGTGGGATTTTGGACCCTCTTTATTGACACCACACGGACGTTTTATTAATTTACGACGGAGCTCTGAAGAGCCCGTATTATGTTCATGTACTTAGTAGCACATGAAAACATTAAATGGTTATATGGCTGCTCGAGGACTCTGACTCTGATGTGATATGATCCTGCTTTTTGTTCATTATCATCATTATACACATCGTTTCAAGATCTAATGAAAATGACAAAGTCCTTTCCATTTGTTAAATTAACATGAGACAAAAAAGTAACAGTGAAATCTTCAGAAGTAGATTGGAAATGTTAGAAAACGCTCAATACAAATGTAAAATAACGTACCCACATCTCAATCGTCTAAAATCAGATTGTGCTACATAATTCTCTGATGCAAAAATATTTGTTTTGAAAAGTGGACAATAATAACTAAGTAAATAGCATTTAGCCCTCATCAGTTGTTGTTGTTGTAATTATTTAGACGAACTTCGTATGCTGCTTGAACTAATAAAGTTGGGACTTGGGACTACGGATGATAAGCGAAAGCTGAGGTGATTTAGATTTCTCTTAGATTGCAATATTGCTGTTGGGTTTTGAGCAAAAACGTTTAAGCGGTGGTAGGGAAAGCACAAGCGGTGTGCAGAGAATATGAGCGAAGTGAAAGTTTTTAGAACCACTTGGTGTTAGTGAAGACTAAAAGCATTACATATTGGCATGACGTTTTCTACTTCTGAGGAACTATAGTTGAGTGCTACTGCAACATTCCATTGTTTTTTTTATCACCAACTTATGTGCTCGTGCTTGCCTGGTTAAGGAGACTTATGTGGGTCTTAAGCTGAAGGAGGAAGCATTATGTATTAGCATTATAACTGAAGGCATCGACCCGACCAACCATTTCTTGTGCTGTTTTTCGTACATTGTAAAAGGTATGCTATGTAGGTTTTTCATAGGTAGTATTTTGAACGAGGACGAATTTCTCAAAATAAAATGACAAATCATATAAAAACTAAAACCTAGCCGTAAGGTAGGTAGTCATAGATTTACATAGCTATGAATACGTAGTTATAGTATTTCCAGAGCACAGAGATGCATATCAAAATTGTTGACAGTAGACTTTGTTTCTGCCACATAACGTCTTTAGAAAGGGTACTTATGCTTACATATGGTTACTGCATTACCAATTAAGTCATGATATGTAACACGTATGAGGATTTTCTAATCCTGTATTTTCTATATTTTATTGCAAATTTAATCAAACAAATAGCTACGATTATTTTTTCGCTATACCAACAATTGCATGAAGTGGATACTGAAGAATGGTTGTTCATAAGAGCAAAAATTATTCCTTTCAAAAGTTGTTCAGGCATTTTTGTAAATTCCGGCCGATCCACTTGACATAGAAATATTTCGTATGATTATCATTCTCAGTTTACGATGAATATTTTAGATGATGATGATTTTTGACTTTAGAACTAAAATCCCAGCCTCAGGGTTCTTACACTAGATTTGAGCAGGGTTTGGCTTGGCTTTTGTTTTTACCAGTTTATTACAATAGATAAAAGTTATGCCTTTGTGGCTTGTAGTTGGTTTTAAGCCTCTTTATTCGTACTTCAAACAAAAGAAACCCTCTGGGCGTATTTCTTTCTAAAACGCATTCAAAATGTTTTTGGTCTTTTGCTGTGACTAAACAGGTGCGGAATTAGACCACAGAACAAAGTAATTACAACAAAGCACGAAACTAGCGTTTACGAGACAATCTGTAAACTTATATTTATGTTGAAAATATTTCAAGTCTTTTGGGTTAATTAGGTGCATTGTACCAAGACTACAACTCGGTTTCCTTTCACTTTCCACTTTCACCTTTCTCATACCCTGCCACTTTTGTTTACTTTCTTTAGTCGGAAACCGTTGGTTAAAAGTAAAAAACCTTCTAGGTTAATGAGGCAATTAAACTGTTGCAGCACTATGTTTTAGAGAAAAGAAATGGTCATATGTAGCGAAAAGTTTGGGTTATAGTATATATATAATCCAAATCTAAATCATGTGTTTTATTTAGANAATGGTCATATGTAGCGAAAAGTTTGGGTTATAGTATATATATAATCCAAATCTAAATCATGTGTTTTATTTAGAAGGTTTATAACTGCATGTAATCTATAGTGAACCCAGAGGAAACTGGTTTTATTTCTCAGTTTCAATCCTTACTTACAATGATAAGTTTTTACTCGTTCACGATCGTATTAATGTATTCTAGACGGCGACGGTATAGTACGTATCAGTATTATATTTATCACACTTTCGTAATTTCGAAGGTGACTTAAAAAATTTATCCCTCACTTTACCTTTCTCTTCTCCTGTTCGGTTTAATTGGGAAATGTCTTGAATTCGGATTTAAAAATATCTTAATAACAATAACTTTGGAGTTGTTGGAGTAATGATATTTAAATTTTCAATGATTTTTGGAGTCATAGCATTAGCTATCGAACTTGACCTCGAGAAAACATAAATTTTTGAACTCGTTAGAGAAAACTACGCATTTATCTTCTACTCTGCAGACTGTGACTGTACAATATTGCTTAGTCTCCATCCAGTATTTTAAATTGCACACGTTATTAATTAGTCGCCGTTCTCTTTTCTATCATGGTGATCTGGTGCGCGTAATTAATGACAACTCTGACGTTTAATGTTAGCTGTAAGGTATTCTGCTACATACTTACCTATTTTCTTCATAAAAAAACAAAAGATTTTCCTCTCTGTTTCTTAAATCAAAAATTACTCGAACATGTTCATCCTTTCAAACAAAATTGAAATCGGGCTTCACTGTCTGAATTTATTTGACTTCCAATAAAGATTTTTCGTCTTTAAATAATTAATAATCATATTCCTGAATCATGATATATACAAGTTAAAACTGACGAGATTGAATATCTGCATATTGACAGGCCTTGTCTTTGGGAGGTGAATAATGGAACGGATGATTCCACGATCCAATCAAACTCAATAGTTTCGGCACAACTTCTTCTGCTACCATAATTCTGATCTACACATGCATCTACATCCGGCTTCAAAAAAATCATGTAAAAAGGCCAATGAAAGTTACAATTATTTGTCAGACTTTGGGTTTATCAGTCTGTTCTATTCACAAGAAATGAAAACGACTAAATACATTGAATTTCAAATTTTTCATATGCATTGATGATATATGATACGATATTAAACATATTTAAAGCTACGACATTACTATTACATTTTTAGAAGGAAACATAATAAAATACTCTTAAGGAGAATAATTGATGGAGCGATGAGAAGGAATTATGTAATTAAGGCTTTATTCATATTATACGCATATGTAAATATATTTTTTGAACGTGCAGCATAAAATAGCGTGTACTGTTATGAGATGATATTATTGGTATTGATACTACTTTCTACTTGATTAACTATTGATCTGAGTGTTTGTCGTCAAAAATATAGCAGAATGAGAATGGGAAAGTGTAAGACATCAGCTATTATTCGTACTAGCATTTGGGTAGAATAAAACTAGAGAAAAATGAAGAGATACGCCACTTGAATCTATTATATTGTGTATATGTATGTACTAATATTATTCCTTTCCCTAGGCCTTTTATGCAGTGTATCAGGCATAATGAAAAGGACTCGGTGAAGAAGAATTGTGCTGGTGTGGTAGTGAGTATGCTTGCAATTTTTCCACGTACGTATTTACTATACGACTCTTATTTAACGTCAGGTTCATGCACAAAATCGTTGGCAACCATTCCGGGGTTAGCTCAAACCTATACTTAGTGTATCAGAGGAATTGTAAAAATGCAACATTCATGTGTTCAGAGGTCAAAGTCATTAGATTAGAGATCATCTAAAGTAGCTTTGAAAATTGGTTTGAAACATTTTCACCCAGCTTAACTTTTATGTTTAACTACTTTTCAAACTCTGCTCATCAATTATATTGCCGTAGTAACATATTTTAAAGATTCTAAAATTGAAATAAATACATTGCACATTCTTGTCCTTTTAATTCCACGGTTACTACTCACCCCTCTTTATATCATATACTCTGCTATTGATAGTGCTATAATATTAGAAGATACAAAGTTGGTTTCGGCAAACATCTCACAAAAATGCAAAAAAAAACAAATTATATGGTGATGAAATGGAATTGTGTTGCAGTTGAACTTTGCAGGTAAAAAAGGAATCTCTAACGAACTTTAAAAATTAAAAAGCAAACGGAGTACTATAAATACAGCTTAAGTATGAATCTTCCTACAATTTTGGGGAGACAAGTTAAGGTCAGATTCAACAAACTACAAGATTTTTGGCAAGATATTGATCTCAGAGGGTTGAGAGTATCAGCAAGTCTTTGACCGAATAAAGGAAGCAAAAGCTGTGTATAGTACCTGTTTTCTATAAAATTGTTTCTTTGTGATACATACGGACAAGTTAACTAGGGTTTACTGCTAAAAAATTATCTCGCATTTATACTTGAGTAGTTCATACATGTATAGATAATGCAATACGCTCGTTTATAAAGTTTAAGAGATTGACATGCAGGTCTTTAAATATGTAATTGTTGTTTGATAAATAAAAATTCTAATAGAGATACTAAGTGAGAATCAGGATACTCGTTAAATTAAATTTATATTGTTGATGAAATGTTTGATTAAAAATTTTAAAGTAGAGGTGCAAACCCCTTTTGAATGTCGTATTTTGTTGTTGTTGTTGATTAGAAAGAGCTTTAGATTTATGAAGTAGTTTGCATATGTGCTAAATAGCATTGAATATATTTTATTAAAGAAATTATCAGTCTAGCCCTGGTACATTCTAATTCTAACTCAATGAAAAAAACAAAAAACACGGGAGGTGTTTTTGTTTAAATTTGAAGATTTACCTATATAGTAGGCATTTTAATTTTTAATTTAATTTTTAAATTTTTCGTTCATTCAAAGCTTCGTATTTCATTTATAATAGCACCCAAAATTGTTCAGTAAAAAACAAAATCATTGTTGTCGAATAGATTTCATGCGAAGTAAACGTAGACTGGAGTCTTAAATTTCTAACCACCTATTTCAAATCTTTCATTTGAGATCATTAATTTATATCCATGTTATTTTATTTCCTACTTGTTTCGTTCAGTATTAGTTCTTGATTTATACAACAAGCTGAACGTTCTAATGACAAAGAAACCATTTAAAGGACTGCTAGTATAGGTACGTTTCACGTTTGTGTACTTTGTCCAAACTGTTTGATGACATGAAAGACAGACATGTTTGATGACATGATAGGGAATCGGACGGCGTGACCTACTCATTTTTGCGTATGATGAAATCATGAAATGCTTTATTTATTTATTTTAAATACAAAGAATCAAAATCAAGTAATAAAATATGCTCTACCACAGTGTAGCTCAGTGGTCTTTTCAGCCAACTATTTATGCCTGTGGTGCAGTGATGCTTTACAAAATGCAAATGTGGCAAATTTTTAGTTTAATCGTCTTTTGCCGATTTTGTTTTTCTCATTACAAGTCATCATCGTGCATTGATAGGCAGCCCTAAAAAATCTTATTGATTAATGAAGCGCACTCGCATATTATGAATGAACTTTTATTCATCAAACATTGCATGCACTTTCATATTAAACATCTTAATCATCATCCATCCCTCTGAAAATGAAATGTACGCTTTAAAAAACTAATGTATCTACTTCTATCGACGTACATACATATATGTATCCGTAGTTGAAACTGTTACCAAAGCAGTTCCTGCTTTTTAGTATAAAATAGAAAATTATACCTTACCTATCTAAATGAATACCTATAATAGTCTATTGTATCTACCAGTAGTTTACACTAGCAGCTCTTGAATCATTGAAAAAGTCATCGCCATTCATTCTGTCTAATGTCATTGTCATGTTCTTTGTTTCTAACTTATTATTACAGTTATTAATCTTAGGTAAATGAGCACTACAGTTGTAACGACACCTCAACAGTAACACATGTAATACTTAAGACTTAACAGGAAAAAAATCGTTTCCGCTTGACTTCAACTCTAGTATGTTTATTAAGTTGTAGAAACACTTTCTCCTTTGTTATTTCCTTAAATTGATGACATTATGATGTATTGTGTCCTTATAAGTATCTAAACTGTTTTGTGCTTACCGGTTAATTGAATTGTATTCTACTTATATTATATGGATTTGGGTAAGCGTATATGTATACATACGTAAGTGTTTGTGGTAATATGCCTGTTTATTATTAATTATATAATTATATTACATTTACTACATGTTTAAATAAATACTTAATAAAGTAATTGTTTTTAGATACTGGATTTAAAATGAAAATAAAGTGCAAGGCAAAAGTGTCTTCGTCCACATTTACAAAATGGCACTAACATGTTATCTATAATTAAACTGTCGTGCATCACCTCTCAGTTGAATGCGCGCTCTTTCATAGCAATAAATTATTTAAGGAACATTTAAACGTAATACTATTATTCCTATTTGACGTAAGTCATTTCCTATTTTACGTCCACCAGGAATTATTACCATGGGAATTACTTTACTCTAGCTCATTTCCGCACTTCCATGATTTTATGAATTAAATGTGAGATGGAAGAATGGTCTCCAAACGCACAGAGTGAATATAATCGCACATCTCGTCATTCCTTTTTGGACTCGGCTTAGCTTCGGTTCGGTTTTCACCAAAATTCGCTTGGCATAGGCATGTACGAGCATAGTATGGTCTGTTCGCTGGTTTCAATTCAGCAATGCTGATGGATTTTTTTCTTTTTTCTTTGTCCTAATACGATTTCATTTGGTATGCGGATTATTTGCAAGAAGACAATCGATGTACCTTTAGTACAAATCACCTACCTATGCCTATTCATAAAACGATTATAAGACGAGCAATATGTCAGAACAGGACAGAATATGTATGTCATTAGTTTAAGTAACTTCTATCTACCGATCATTTACCAAACCTGTAAAGGAGTTTTGGTAAATGACCTGTAAATCCCATTTTTAAGTAGGGTGAATGCTAAATTGATATAACAAACAGTTTTATAATTGCCTATCACCTCTTTCGCCCATCATTTTCGAAAAAGCTACTTTAGACAATTTGAAAGTCGGAAATGTTTCGTTAACCTGAAGCCCCGTGAATCCCTAGAAAAAATCAATTCGGCATCATTTATATCACGTATAAAAATGTATCCACGGTATTCTCAAAGTCGATTCACTCTGAGCATAATCTATTTACACGTTTAAAATACTGCCGTATTTATTAGGTACTTTCACTGGACAAACCTCTGAAACTTCTTGGCACAAAGGTACTCACATTTTAACACTTGAAACTGGAATTGAACATTTAACCAGCGCCATTCCCTCACTCTCACTGGTAATTTGAAATAAGAAACGATAATTCGTTATTCAACGATTTTTATTCATTTGTATTTTCAGTCTGAGGTTCTTTTTTGCTTACTGCATATCATATTTTTGAAAAATCCACCTATTCTCGATTTCCCAATCATTGATTTTTGTTTGTTTTCAACATACTACACTACAGAAATAATTCGCAGTCAGTGTCTTGTATTGTAAGACATAAGCTTTGTGCAAGGTCTGACGCGACGATGAGTTCGAATTGTAACGTAAAAGTTATATTATAGTGACGGTTTGAAACATTCACTGAAATTAGAGTGATCATCAGATCATGAGTGGACAAGACTAACTAGCCACACTACAAATAATGCCATGCTACCGACTACTGATTATGATTGTGAGATAATCACAATCACTAATGAGCTCCTTTGAATGAACTCAGGACTCAGGCTATAAAAAGAATGAAAGCCGTGTTATGGTCGTTCTCAGAGCCCATTCATCTTATGAGTGCAATGCGAAAGAAATGCCCATTGTCCCATCTACATAAACTATCCGCAATCAAATTAAAGTAGAGAATCGCCGCGATAATTGCCTGCTGCCGCGAATGATTCCATTTTAATTAGCGAGTTCCCATTGTTACAATCGCCAGTAATGAATGTGAACCTACTTCCATAGAGGAAAATACTAATGAACGCATTGTTTTTCTTTCTTTCTTTCTTTCCAGCTCGAAACCTCAGTAAAAGCTGAATAGTGTAAAAAGAAGTGTGTCAAGCCAATTCAATGCAATAGAATTGATACGTATCAGTATTTCACATCACACCCCACTCGAATTCTTGCTCCCGTGAAAAATCGAATTTTCTCCTGATTTGCTTCTGTCACCTTGTACGCTCCGCTGATTCTCCTATAGTGCTGTATTGTGCTCAAATGGTAGTACGCTCTTGAAAGGACGGTAAATAGGATTTTTAAATAATACAAATTTATAAAAGCATAGCATGCACCGTTGCTCAATGTTTTACCTCAGCCGAAACTCTCAAATCCGCTGTTTAATAAATTTAGATTTTGTCGGACGCACCTTTCGTTTGGTCCACTTGAATACACCATCTTTGATTACGAAGCAAATGACCTAGCTAGAAGTGAGTCGCCCCTCACGAGTTTTGAAGGATATCGTTCGAGAACGCCAAGACGAAAGAATTAAAAGAGAATCATTTTTTAATTTAATCAATACTGTTGTAAACTCAAAAAGGAGACACGAAATTAAACAGTGGACATTGTAAGTCTCATTGCATGATCCCAATAAGGCTGGAAGAACTGAACAGTTCCTTCCAGGAAAGGGCAAGAGTAAAAATAGCTAGTAATATGTGCACACTAAGCCATTACATTCGCTACTTCACATGAGGATGAAGAAACCATACATTGCTAGCAATATTGCTATTGTTACTGACTACTGATGTCGATTTTCTCAAACAGGAAATGAGTAAAAAATACGAGCGTATGAGCGTAGTAGTATCCACTGACATGGCTATGACGTGTGCACTCCCATTCCCATATTCCATGGATTTTTGTCGGAGTCTCGTCTGAATGAAAATGGGGTTGCTTGGCTTGGCTCAGCCTGGAATTGGAATAAAAAACAAGTATTTTCTTCCTTTCTCGATCACTCTGTCAGTCATCCATCCATCCATTCGACAATTGCAGATAACCTCGATGCTCTGCTCATATATACATTGTACAGACGCCCCTATTTTATGTATTTTTTCGCTGAAAATCCATATTTTCTAGAATTTGATGGAATACCCGTGGCCATGCATCAAAAACTAGGAAAACAAGGTGCATTTCCATAACGACTACTTCTACTGTTACTTGTGCCTCTGAAGGTGAGTTGTGAGTCGTGGGCTGGGAGTTGCTGTCGCTTTTATATACTAAAGTTTTTCAGGCTTTTACTCTGGATTCACTACCGTCACCATCGCATCACATTCACTAGATTGGATTTCTCCACCCACCCGCCGGAAAGTAGAAACGTATAGTGAATAGTGATGCATACAAGTGGCACAAGCTTTTAACGCAATGCTGCCGTTTTTGGTAAGTTTTATATTATAAAATACTTTCTTCTTTTGCTTTCGCAATTTCAGAAACTCATCAACTGTTCTATATTTTGGCTTAATGCGTAATAATGCAATTTTACTTTTCTTTCATTCATCGCAATCAGTAAAAATAAAGTCGCTTGGAAAAGAATGTTCTTCAGCTGAAAGTTTCTTCCTAAAAAGAGGGGAAAAAACTTGTACCGATTACTGACACCCACAGGCATACAATGCAATGTATGCGCATCACAATACCATGTTTTCTCCTCTTCTCAGGAAAGGAGCAAGTGAGCTACTTGATACCTCACAAGACTGGGAATGACATGGTGGTGGTGTGGTGAACATTGCAACGAGCCAAACCAGCATGGCTTGGTTCCTTGCGATGTTCATGTTCAGTTGTTCAGTACCATGTTGTTCCTCTATTCCCTAGCACACAAAAAATATTTCTAGCTTTTTATAGTCAACGCTTTCTCTCCGAGAAAGCTCGCTCGAAGAGAATCGAAGAAATGCTCGCTCACAGTCTTTGTCCTTTGTCCAGTCAGCTCAGCAAAGTCTTAAGGCGTGAGAACGTTAACTTGAACTAACAAAAGAAGACTGAGCCGCAAACTTGAATATTACATTCCATACGATAAGCTGAAAGGAGAACGGAGAACTAGAACTCATGTAGTTAAGTTAAGTGAACTGTCACTGTTACCAGAATATTATGTGAAAATGACCTCTGACATGACAAATATTTGTTGTTGTGAAATGGGGTAATTGAAGTGGAATCAGTGACATAAAAATAGACATTTCAGAACAACGCTTGCGTGTGCTGGTAGCCTGTTCCAATATACCCCAAGACAGAAGCAACAATTTATAATGTGAAATTCCCATGGACAGATACATGCAGGTGGCAGATGCAGTGATCCTATTAAACACATAATTGTTTTCTACGGACAATGATTTATTCAATAAACCATTAGTATTGCAATAAAAAGTGAGGATTCAATCAACTGAATATATTTAATGAAAAATATAAGCATTCACAATATTCGTTTTAGTTCACATTTTCCCAGCATGAATCGAGATGGTTTGTAAAACGTTAGGCAGTTACACTCATAGAGGAGAAAATTATTTAAGCGTACGCATCGCATAAGATTTCGATTTAGCTGGAGTGAAAGTTACAGACGTTTCTTACCTACGACGTTCCGATCTCCACTCCTCTTCATGCCAGTCAACCGACGTGATTTAGTGCAAAAGGGTTTATGATATAAAAAGAGGCAACTTTGCTTTCAACTTTGGAAAACTGCATACAGTAAGACATTGCCAGTTTTGTTTGTAGTTGGCAGAAGGCAAGAGAGCTTTTGTATAAAAAGCTTCAAAGAGAAACGGAGAAACAAGGACAAGAGTTTTTCCTCTTTCTCTGAAGTCTAGTCTGAACATCTATTCCAGTATCCGATCCAGCTTTATTATCGAACTGAACTGAAAAACATCAACATAACGATCACCACTACCGAAAGGAATAACAAAAATGGGAAAGAAAAACTCAAAGCTGAAGAAGGACACCATTGAGCGTCTCACTACATCCACCTACTGTAAGTCCTTTTCAATAAATATTTATTTCTGCTTCTTCTGAAATCATTTCTTCCAATGAAAGATGAATGAATAAACAAACAGTACAAAACAAATTCTATTTCGTTTGATGTTGAAAAGAGAAGCAAATTAGATCTCCCGAAGTAGTTCTGCTTTGAGGCAATATTTTGAATTTACATCTGCAGTTCTATCTCTAATTCATTTTTCCATCGCTAACATATTTACCAAACGCTGACGTAGCGCAACCCAAGCTTAATTTATTTCGAGTAGGAGCAATATTGCATTCAGGTTAATTGTCATTGAGAACTTGTCCTGAAAAAACTACCTGTTTGAATGCAAGTATAGTGCAAGTTTTTGGCAACGGAATACAAAATCAAGTACAAATAAAGGCCAAATGTATGCAATAAATGAGACAGTGTAAATATAAATTCCAAGAAATGCAAAAAAGTGGTTTGTTTTGCCACTTAATGACGTTGATTCAATTTAATTTCCATATTTTGGCTAAAGCTAACATGTAGTGGACAATGAAGTAAGAAAATATTCACTACGTCTTTTGACATGTGTGTATGCTCAGCTTGGCGCTTGCCATACGTTTTCATATACGTGCGAAAAGTTTAACCAGAAAAAATCCTTTCCCCTTTAAAAAAATTGGGAAGGAGTATGTACTTAAAAATGCATAAAAAGTTCTCGGCAAAGCTGATGTTTTAAATGTGACCGATGGAATGAGATTGTTCTGACTCTGACTGGTCTTTTTTGTTTAGCGTCTTTGTATTGGACAGCGATTGCAATTGCATTGCAAATGCTTTTCCTTTCAGGCACGACGAGGCAAGATTCGTACGCGTGATTATTTAAGATAAGCGCTTTTACCCGACAACTGCAAGTGAATATAAGCCATGGCTACAAAGCTACTCTCATATTTCTTTGATTTTGTTAAGACAACTTAAAATGCTCTTTAAATTCGCGATTAGTGCCAAAAGTTACGTTTCTTGGCACATGTAAACCAATCATCAAAATGAATTTGTTGCTGAATCAGAATAATTCCTCCAATACATTATGTGATATTCCCGAGAACGAGTTTCCAGAAGGCAGACTTAATCAATGGGTAACCTTACTAGACTAGGTACCTCTAAAGACAAACAGTGTTAATGATGATGATGATACTAGTCCTGCCCAGCACACAATTCATTATCATAATTATGTTTGCGTTAGGAAATTCCCCGTGTAATTTTATTGCTGTCTCGTGCGTGTGTGGATGTCGTAAGAAAAACGGAAAAAGTAAACCCGGATCCGATCAAGTTTAAACATAAAAACAAACACGACCCACTACAATGTACGTAGGATTATGTTTGGGCTGTGCATGGAAATGGAAATACTTTATCTTCTGTACTTGTTTGCATTCAAACTCGAGAGCTGTAATGGGCCATATGCATAACGTTTTGAGCTGTCGGAGAGCATGCAAGCAAAACATATTGAAAAATAATTTCCTATTCTTTTTTGTCCAGGTCCTCCGCCCATTCTCCGTTTTGTTTATTGTATCGCCTTGAAGAACGAAAAAATATATATTCAAAACCTTATGCATGCATACAAGATGTTGCTTGCGCCCAACTAAAGTAAAAGTTTAATGATAGCGTCGAGGAAGAGGAAACTCTTTTGACTCCATATTACAACTTTCCCTTCCCCTAAATTACACAGAAAAAGTTTAACATGCTGCTATTTCACTTAATTGAGGAAAAATCGAATTGCTCAAGATAAAAAGGTTTCCTTATTTCACAGAATTTGGATTCTATCATAATAAAGCTGTTATGTATTCTGAATGAAAAACTTTTCTCGAGAAAGTTTAAACTTGAGTAATCACGTCATTTGTGTTCATTGATTTGAAGAAGATAGTTGAGAGTTTAGAATTAGAAAGCAAGACTTGTAGGCATATATTTTGTTCTTTCTTTGAGGTTTAATTCTGTATTGCTTTTTGGATCGGATACACCATGAGAAAATTTTAAAATCACTGTATTGAGCGATACCAAAGGTCATTTAGCTTACTATAACTTGGCTACACTACATATGTCGATTTTTGTTCAACATTCATGTGGGAAATGACCAAAGAATTTATATTTCAATCTTTCTAATGCATTCAAACGATTCCAAAGCGATTAAACTCAGAACAGAAAACAGAACTAATCTTTGCTGAATAAGAACTGCGTTTGAAGTAAGATTTTTTGTCATGTGTAATCCTATTCTAGCCTTAAGCAAACTTTTAAAATCTTTAAATCGTCTTCAAAGATAAATTACATATTTCTACATTTTCACAAAAACTCAGAGATTTGTCGACTCTGAACACTGAACGCACTACAAATCGCTACAGCAACAACCACAGAATAGCTATAGCTGAATCTTTCTCTGAATCCGTAGACAGTCTACTCTGTAGTCTGTAGATAATTTGCTATTTTAGGAACACATATAAATATTCACTGGAAAATCTCTAGCAGTGTTCCCCTCCTTTGCAGCTCGACGATCGTGTTTTAGGTGAACCGGACGCACTATTATTTTCTCCTGCTGCTTTCTTTCTCACTGGTAACAAAGTGATCTGTCATTCATTTGATTATATCCATGATCCTTAAGAGAAAGCGGGAAAGAAAGAAAGAGAAAGCAAAGATTTTGATGGGACTTCTAATCTGGCCAGGCGTAAACTACAGAAGTAATCCCTCTTTTGATAAAATATGGAGAAAGTCGAATGTTTTGTTTTGGCTTGGGTAATGAAGAAATGTCAGATCATGTTCCCTCCTCTTGCTTAGAAATTTCCAAGCGCTTACAGAAAAAAGGTGAAACGGAGGAAGGAAACCAGTGATCTTAACCTTAGGTAATTGGTAGTAGAACTCAAAGACTGATTCATTTGTGTTCCTCTGACCGACCATAAGATACGCGATTCTTCAAGCTTACAGAGAGAAAAAGAATAAACGGACGAAATAGACTTTGCTTAGATATTTATATCCGGCGATAAAAAAGCTCTCCACTTGAATCTGACTTCGACTACCCTCCTTTTTTAGAAAGTTTTATTTGGTTGGAAGTTGAAGGTTGGAAGCAATTCGTGATATTAGGATGTAGGATGCATGTGGAGAGATTTGGCATGACGTGTCCTTGAATAAAATTAAAGCATTTTTGACGAAGATTGAAATGATGAGTCAGGGACGAGCTGTGTCAAAGTCGCTTCTTCTTATACAAGGTATCAACCTCTACCTTCTGAGACTTTAAATATAAAGGATGTAAAATCTCTACGAAATACTAAGCATGGCAAAAAAAAGTTCGTTTAAAGAAGAAGTTTCAATTGGGGAGGGTGTTGAGATTTAAGAAACAGCGCGGAAATTGTACACGACTTCTTAAATAAATCCCTTATATCGTACTCGTTACAAACTATTGTGTCGCAATACAGCAGTCATATACATCAAAGATTCTAATCTAGATTTTATAAAAACCATGGGCTGTGAAAAATAGGATGGTCGGAAAAAGGTACATACATACATACAATGCATATCACAAGATACGCTATACAACTGACTGTAATTTCTGTAAGCAACTACAAAACGAAGTACGAACGACATACGAATTTTCCCCTTGTTCAATGGTACGAATGACCGAAAAGAAATTCTTTCAGATTTGTACTATTTTAAAAGGCATTAAAATATTCGGATCGCTCTATTAAATGCTTCCATGACAAAAAAATCCCATCTCATACTGAAAATATACTTTATTCCCTATAAATGTGGCTTCTATATATGTACATTCGGGTAAACCTTATTTAAGCACTTACTTTGCTTTCACAAAAACTATGCTTTGAAGAAAGCAGCTTTTGCTTTCATTCTTTGTCTTAACTCCTGCTTTGGTTTCCGGTCGGGAAGGATTACATCCGATTGGGGGTTTCAATTTACACAGATGAGAAGACAAGGCAAGCCAGACCACATGCTGCTGCAGCTTCCTTCCATTCTGCTTGTTTGCATCGTTGACTAATGTAAAGATGTTAACCTTTTCCTCTTCTTCGACGGATATAACGATAACGATAAAGAGAAATCAGAAAGATTATAATGGTTTGGTTGAGCAGTTCTGACTCATTATTATGACCATATCCGACTGGTATGGTTGGGAGTATGGCGACCAAGGCCACGTCAGAATAAAACAGACGACTTCGGTTTTGTCTTCTCTGGAGTGAAAGTTTCATAAGCTATAGCACACGTGGACCTTACTTTCCCCTCGCGTATTAAACGTAGAGGTCCCTGTACGTCCTGAACATTTCTTTGTTCCATCTCAATCTAGTTGCCATTTTATCCCTGGGATGTCCTTTGCCATTGTCTACTTTTGAAATTTTCCAATATCTTTTGCCGGTGAAACACGCTGAAATTAATGTAACTCGTGTGAAAATTTTCGAACGCAATTTTAAATGCCCAACCGTGCATGTCTTGAGTTAAAAGCACGAAGAAATACGATCCATAACACAACACCAACAGTAGAATGATGATAATGATGAGCCTTAATACTTTCGGCGTCGGTATCATTTCACGCATTCCAGTGTACTTAGCTACTACACGGAACCGGGACCACAATCCCAGTAAACCAAGAAACTTTTTTCTAGGTTGAAGATTAACCTTTAAGACATCATGTTTGAATACGTACTTCTTTTATTATCCTCGTTCGTTCGCTCATCATCTTGGATCCACTTCATTGTACAAAAAGCATTACATCACAAACATGATCGTGCATGGGAAGCTGTTTGAGAATAAAAGAAACGATATACATATACAGAACTTTTTCTATGTAGTAGTAATGATGTTCTCTCTCCATTTTATCGGTGCCACTGGTATTCCATGAAACGATTATCTAGGATCTCGAGACTAAGCTCTATTCTTTTCGTCTTTTTTTGGAGAATTAGGTGGATAAGCATTTTTACTTTATTTTCTCAAAATCCCCGTCCAACAATGAATAGTGCATGCAACTTTATCTTTTACGTTGGTAGCTGGCACAATGTAGAAATAGGGTGAAATATCATCAAGCGTAGGGTAATAAAATTGAAGCGTCCTTA
>JAHZNI010000549.1:0-34329 GCA_027744415.1 Seira ritae
ACAAATTTGAAATCTCAGCAGCAGAACAAAAATTAGTCTGAAGCGTGGTCATGCTCTTGAAAAGATGACGCGTCTTCATGAAGTCATTGTTTCGTCATAGTTTACACTCGACAGACACTCAAGAACTTCCAATACTATACGATAAACGATAAATGATTTACATGCAAAAATTCTTGACATCATAAAATAATCGTAATTCACAAAATTATATCAATAAACCCAATCTGATAAAAATATGTACTTGTAACCAAATTGCTCGTTCCAGCAGTGCAGTGAGTGACAACAACCTCAATTTACCTTTGTCCTTGATAGTCTTTTTTATTGGTCTTATTTAATACGATTATTTTGAGCTGCAGACATTCACCTTAGATTATATTTTACGTACGCCTCTAACAAGCGTTTGTTTTCCCATTCAAATTTAAACACCCACTAGACAATTAAGTACATACAAACCTGCATTTAGTATCTATCTATTTACTTACATCCATCACGCCAGAGATCTTGGAAAAGTGCGTGTGTAACCGCATCAGTCAAATGAGAACAATCAAATGTAAATGCACTTTTATGACCCATAATAATAAAAGCTCCTCCGTTTAAATTAATATATCTATCTTTATAATTAAAGTATCTATTATAATTATAATTAACAAAATCAGTCTTTCTGGTAATACGCAAGCAAGTAGGGAGTAATAAAAATTGGGGAGATAATCTTTCGCCCCGAGTTAACGAAGACGTTCTTTCATCCATCCATTTAGCCCAGTCCAGTAGTATGGACAGCAGCTTATTATCTACCTTGCATATCCACGATAAATCTTCTTGAGAAAGATGCTTTGATCCTTTAAGATTCAAAATATGATTTATTGAATGACGATGATGATTTAATAGCAATAGAGATAATGATGATGAAATCATTATTATTTTGCATCCGTAGTAAATACTACAAGCTATATTATTTTGATATAAATATTTTGATAATGATGAAATAATAACCTCATCTATGGAAGTTAACCTTTTCATCAAAAAATGATAAACGAAAACGTTTGTGTTTGCTCAGTGAGTGGAATTTAAAAAGGTCGCTCAATCGTAGTAGGTACATAATATATGCATATTGTGAACCTAAACATACCTAAATCAAATGTATTGAATCTTGATGATGTAAATTCGCTTGGTTCCTGTTATGATCACTCCTCTCGTCAGAGCTTTCTTTTGAATTAATTATGGAAAGCAAAGAAAATGACGACGAGTGAGTAATAAAACGGTAGCAGGAGGCATTAAGTTTGACTGAACTACATCAATATGGTTCACATTTGACAAAATGAAAGGTTATTGATCGGAGTTGTACTATTTGACTTGACATTTGGCCTTAAATCCTTCGTTCAGTTATAGTAAAAGCTGTAGTATGTACTATAAAAATCATATAAAAGCTTAGGGAGTACAGATTATAGATACAAAAGGAGTGCATTGGTACTTTTTTGAATGTTCACATGAATAATAAATATGTACAAGTGAAAATTGTTTTCGTTAATAAATATCATTTTTTCCCAATCCTTGTTTTTGTCGATGACGTGAATAGTGAATGTATAAGAAAGACAACTGCAATAAATTCAATTCGTCAGTAAAAGGATCTACCTATGTGCCTTCTCCATTTTCTTCCTCTTTCTCCCCCTCCGCCTCCTCATAGCCTTTTTCGTTTTTATTGTTATTTAATACCATGCATGACTGCTTTAACTTCTGTTTACAGTGCTTTTTACTTTGGGAAAAACACTTTTAAGGCAGGGGATGTTTTTCGCTACTTGTTTTAACAATCATTTTGTGCCATTAATTGCCAAACTCGGGTTCACTCTTATTGTGTCCTTCCTTCGTGTGGACTCAACGCTTGGGGAAAAGTTACGAGCGCGTTAGAAGAACTAACCCATGAACATAGTTCATTACATCTCTGGTTTGTATCATTGGTTATGTGCATAATGTTAGCTTTTCAAGTAATTAGGAAACTCCTCATTACCCTCTTTCAGTTTTTATTAGTTTTTTTCGCTCATTGCATAAAAATTCGTAAACTGGAATGACTTTGGCTATTATGTTGAAAATAATGCGTCGTACATTCATAGATTACGAATGTTAGAAAATTGCTGCTTTGCCCTTGTACGTATTTCATGGTAGATGCAGCGATTCATTCTATTCAGCTATATCTCCTGCTTTCACCGATCGAAGCAAAAGCTCTTCACTCTCTTGAATGGTTTTATTGGGGTAATATGATGCAATAAAAGCGAATAAAACCTTTTAATTCGCCAATCAATTCCCGCATCTATTTTTGCCAGTGCTGTGTGGTCGTATCGGAGCAACTCTTAAACAAGATTTTCCGCGTCTTCTTGTGATGACAATAAAGATGAGCAAAATAAATGCATTCTCTGTAATCTGAGGTAAATCTATAAAATTGCCTTTTGATTGCAGACTACGTGCATAACAATTGAAAACCACTACTGTAATGACTTCAAAAATCGCCAACCTTCCCCATCCCTCATAAAATTCATTAAGTTCTTTTGTCTATCTAAATAAAAAACTTTCTCGTCTAATAATACCAAACCATCACACTACCACCACACCGCACCGTACATCTGCTTCGTTTTTTCTTTAAAAAATCATTTCGTTCGTTTGCAAACCAAAAAAATTATCCTGTTACTGGTTTCATCGGCATTCATCCTGGCTTGTTCATCATGTAATTACTAGAGATTAAGGAAGGAAGGAAGACAAAAACATTGTATTTTTCTTCGCTTCTTCTTCCATTTCTTCTTCTTCTTCTTCTTTTACATCTCATCTCATTTTTTTCTTTTTTCTATTATACCATCATCTCAGGAGAAAAAAAAATTGACGCTGTTTCACGCACAAGCTTCTTGTTGTTTTGTTGTCTTGATATATTATACCCGGACTAAGGAGCAACAGTCAACTTCAATTGCTACTGGATTTACTCGTGTTTTATCATCCCACTTTTTATTCCCTTTTTGATGATGATGAGGATACTGATTGTGATTTTGATTGCTTGCCTGCTTGTTGCCTGCCAGCATCGAGCAAAAAATATCCAAAGCTAAAACCACTACTCCACCACCACCATTTAACATGCGAAGAGGGAACAGGGCACCAAAAGCGTCGTTGTCTTCCTCTTCAGCAGCAGCAACAGAAGCGTATGCCGTGATTACTTTTTTTCACTGATTTCTCAGTTTCCTTTGCATGGCCTGCACCATCAACCCTCACATCATATCAGCCCTTATAAAAAACTGGATGGATATATATTGGGAGTTTCGCATATTACATCATTATTGATGGTCGTCACATTCGAAATAATAGGGATGATGTTTCCACATTACATTTTCAAAATTTGACGAGCACCAAGAGAGACTATCCGATGATGATGACATGCATCACTCGCTCAGAGAAAGAGAGAGAGAAAAAATTACGTATGTATTTACGGACCTGTTCGCTTATTTTCTGGTGACCACTATTATCCCCAACTAGAAAAAAGTGCATTGATGCATGCATACGTGCTCTATCTGCCACTAGCGCTATTATTGCATACACATGTGATATCCCTATAATTTCTCCCCGACATCATCATTGGTTTATATATAGAATGAAGCTGAAAAGTTACATAAAGTCTATTTATTTTGAATATATGTATATATGGCTTAACTTAAGTGCATGTAGGATTTTAAGGTTTTTTTGCTGCGTGTTGTGTGTACGAAAACGATTATGATTACAATAAAAGAAGGATGAAAATGATGATAATAAAGATGATGATGTCGTGCCCGGTGTGATTATCTCTTGACTCTCAGCTCAGGTAAGAAAGCAAGATGAAAGGTTTTTGTTCCTTCGAGGAAAAATAGACTTTTTAATGCCTTTTTTCAGTTACTCTTCTTCTTCTTCGGTGATATGTTGTGTACACACATCGTTATATTTGTATTAAAGTATATTTTTTTCTCTCCGAGTAAGCAATAAAGAACAATAATGACTGCACCAAAAGTGAGCGAGCATGCACCAGAAGCAGTGCCACCGTCACCGCCGCTACTACTACTACCTCCACTACCACCACCATCATCATTATCATCGTATCGCCAAAAAAATGAAGAAAAAAGAAGCAAATAAAAAAATGTTGTTGAACTGTTTTTGTTTCCCTGTATTTTTTTCCTGTTGGTTTCGTTGATGTACGTAATGAGAAGAAATTGCATTTTGTCTACGGTCGTTTTTATTTCGGAGGATGTTTGTATGCATTGTAATGGTGACTGATAATTTAGTCTTGACAGATGCTTATTTGATTTGAGATTAGTAGAAAAAACTTCAGAAAAAATAATATGATGTTGATGATGATCAGATGAGATATGTACGATTATGCATTTTGGTTCAGATTTTGAAAAAAAATGGTGAAACCGTTACGTTACGAGCCCTATCTCCTCAAAAAAGCATTCAAAAAAGGAAGAAGGTGCATGTAAATTATATTTTTTTGCTCGTGCATTGTTTTTGGTATTGTTCTGATAAAGGAGTACAAATGGGCAGAGAAAAACATTTCTTTGCACTACTCATGCCATGATGATGATGATGATGCCACGCCAGTCTTAACGCCAAGTTTATCGACTGGCGTCTAGAAGGTCTTTGTGGTCGGTCGTCATCATCGGTCGGTTGATGCAGCAGCAGCAGCAGCAGAATTGCTGTAAAACAAACATCCTTGTAAAATGGGAAATTAATGGGTTTCGAAAAAGGCAATTTTTCGGGGAAAAAATATTTTGCTCACGAACATTAAAATTGTTAATAGCTTCAGGAGATTTTTTATACTAGTCATATAATATGTAAGTTCAATCCTTTTTCTTACAAACGCTTTGAGAGAAAACTGATTAAAATCAAGGTCAGGTCATGGTCGGTTAAAATGCTTCTTTACCAGTGTGCATCCGTTTTCGTTTCTCTCTCACTCTCTGACAGACTGGCTGGGCTAGTCTTGTTTGCCATTTTTATTGAAATTTGTCTGATAAGGACTTGAACAGAAAAAAGGATGGAGGTTCTGGTTCTAAGATGAATGATAACTTCATACGAAATTATTAAGTGCTAATTATTCGCGGTGCTTTTTCCTTATTTGACTAAAGGAGACAAAGAAAATACTTGTAAGAATTTCAGACAAATTGGACAGCGCATTGCATTTCATACAATTAGAGTCATACATGTTGTCGCTTATCACTTTGTGAAAGAATACGCTGATACAATTAGATTGAAACCATTTCGTAATGCGATCCTGACAGTCGCAATTTACACAAAGCAGAATTTTTCCATTCATTTTTCCTTTGTCGAGCGGAGAAATATGCAAAACAGCGATGAGCCCTACTCTGAATCCTTGTACGTACTTAGGTACCATCTTAAGGTGTGTCCTACCTAACCTACCATGAACTACCTAAGAGTCGCATGGATGAACGTGTGTACTACGCGATGAAAACCTTACAGGTAACCTGAAAAATGGTCTTCTCGATTAGCCATAAGGCTTAGGGTATTCCAACTCCTTGTATGTATGCATAGTATGGAAATTTAATGTAGGACGTAGGAAATGCGACGAGAAAACAATTTTCTCGGTCCCTAATCCAAAGTTCATATATGTGGTGGAAATAAAAGAACTGATTTTTGGAGGATATAAAAGCCTGGTTCGATCGGATTGTAATTAAGCATTCCTTTTCATTTGTTAATTTGTTTTTGTTCGTCAAACATCTCCAAATCACTTTTTAAAATGGCAGAAATTGTTTCCTCTTATCGAGAATTCATTGAAACCATTACTAACGACGAGGAAACTTGTGTTGCATATTTAGTGCAACGTGGTCTAATCAAACGTAAAACTAATTGTGGCAGTTTGAAGTACGTTGAAATATGGAAGCCCTGCGAATTAATTGCATGAATCTATCGACGATACTAAGCAGTAGTTCACTCATGCTTCGGTAGTACACACATTAGGACAAGGGACATAAGGTAGTACACACCTTAGGATGGTACCCGTACTTACATAAGACAAACATGTTTTTTATTTGGCTGGACTGGATTTTTTTCAAAAACAAACACAAATATTAACTTGACCATCAGATCACTGTACATTGTACAATACGACTTAGCTTGCATTATATGAGCGATATGAAAGAGCAGTGGTAGTATTGGCAATTATTTCAGAGGAAAAAGGAAAACTATGCTCCATTCACCATCCAATCCAATCAATCCATTCAACATTGATCCAGTTCCAGTGCATCGCACTCATTCGTCCTCGAAAAATTGCAATAGGTAATTGTGAAATTCAGACAGTGGTGGCCATGACTGATTATGCATGTAACATCCTTTTAAAAATGAGGAACAAGGAAAATATTTTTCAATTTTAGAGAAAAAAAACTATTTTTATGTCTTTCAGGTTTGATGATAATAATAACATATTTCATGAAGTGAAGTAACCGATTTCTTTTAAAACGAAAGAAAGGTATTCGAGAGAGGTGAAGGAGCAAAATAAAGCAACATTGCATTTTACATTAGTGGATTGAATGGAAAAGAGGAAAATAATTGTGGAATGTATTTCAATTTCAGCATCACAGATGTGATATGGATGGATATGACGTAGGTACATACGTACTTATTATCCGATTAGACGGGGAGCAAGGCCAGAGAGCAAGTATTTTCTCAAAAGTTGATTGTCCATTCGCGAATGAATCAATTTTTATGGGGGAAAACTGCGTCTTTATTACTTGCATTACTTAAGCATTTCCAAGTTGTCCCAATAGATCTGCAAACACAAAAAAATAAAGAAATATTCGATAACACAAGTCATTCTAAAAAATAAGATAATGATAAAAAGGTATGTATGTGCAAAATAACAATTCTGATTATTACCCCGAATGACATGCATGCACTTAATTTGCAATACTGACGATATTTCTGTACTTTATTTTCAAATTAAGCAATGCAGTTGTGTCCATACATTACAAATCATGAGATCAGCATCGTTATCAATTGATCACCAAAACATTCTTCGACGCAATTAAGACTTTGACCACTTTGAATACCTAATATGTGTATCTAACTCGATGATTTTTATAGCTAGAAAAAATCCCAAAATCAGCACTTTTCCAATGTGACGGTCATTTCAAAATTGATTTGATAAAGTTCATGTATAAGATTGAGATGCAGATTTTATGCAGCAATGGCAATCGAGATTTCAGGAGAATCTAACGCGAGATTCATGCGTCACGTCTACATGTAGTTTTTTCCAATAGCCGATAAGTGAATGACACATTTTAGTAGAAGTGTAAACATTGTAATTGTGACCACGACTTTCCATAGGTATTTTTTTACCGAGATAAATCAATCCACTCAAACTTGGATTACTGAAAAAAAGTAAATATATTAAATTTATACTATGCATGCCGACTTTCAGGATTAGGATGAATGCTTGAGGAAAATTTACTACACGACATCGGCACACAAAATTCGTCTGAATCCAATTCATTCCTCCTCCTTTTATCAATTTTATTTATAACAGCCTCATCACGAAGCTGTTCTGAGCAATTTTTCCTGTCAAAACAAGATATTGCACTTCTAAGAAAAACCCATATCACCCTAAGCACATGTAATGGCCAAGTAAATATTTGAGGTAATCAAGAGTAATCTGCTTAAAGAATTTTGCGTGGCTTGCTTGATTTGAGTTAATGCATTAATGTTTTCTCTCTATTAATTTCCCTTTGGAGCAAACTTTGCCGGGCGTCATCATGCCTGATTAAAGCTAGTCCTTCTTTTCATTGCATACATGGCCCGATGTCAAAACCGAAATTAAAATTGATGCTGTCGATGGTATGCTTGTACAGTCTCTATTTCTTTTTGACAATTGCCCACGTCTTAAAATATTATTTTTTAGTCAAAATAAAATTAAGTGACTATGAGACGGTCTTTTCAAGGCTTCTAGTGTCCATGGCTCAATTTAAAATGTTGACATTGACTTAAGGGTTCCCATGCCGCATGAAAAATATCCAAAACATTTGAGAACGCAGGCACATGTTGCATGGATTGTTTCATGCGCGGAGTCTACCCAAAATAAACCAAAAATATCTCCACGAAACCCAAGTTTGCTCTGATACTCTTTCTCATGTCATGCGCCCCGACAAAAATTCCTTTTTCTCTCAGCAATCACAATCACGTTCTTTTTTATTCTCTCCATTCCATATTATTATCCACTATCCACCGTTCACGAGTAAATTACTACGCAACGCATCGAGCTTCTGCTGAACACATACCATTGCATCGCATCATCATCAGAACGTTTTATATTTTTTCAGGGGATTCATCCCAAAATCTCATGTTTCATTTTCTGTCACTGCACTTCATTCTTCCAGAGAGTATGGAAAAAGGTCACGCCATGACGTTTGTCTTTGCCTTTGTTCTGACAAGGCTTGAGTGTCTTTATGGCGGGTTCAAAGAATTCACTTAATTTCCAGAGTAAATCATGAAAAAACGTTTCCTTGTCTTCTTCCCCACATTTACATCCTTTGCTCACTATTATTATCGGTCATCATCATCATGGAAAAGGGAAAAGATGCATTTTCCTTACGGGACCAAGAATTAATATTTAAATATAAGTAGCTATAAAATATTCATATAAAACCCCTCAAAATAATAACAAGACCATCTATCTACACATTTTACAGCACTTTATGCGGCTGTAAAATGTCTCTTTTTTTGAAGACGTGGGGAAAAGAGACAAGGTTCGCTTCTTGTTACTTGCAGCAGCATGAGATTTTTAGCGGTGTAGTGACAACCCATTTTTTTGATGATGATGAGTAAAAGCGCGCACACATATTTAGTCCCAGTGCAGTGCAACAATACACCAGAACACGGTACACGTAATCTTTAACCATCAACACAATAAAGGAGGGGGAGGCTAGCTAGACTAGACCCAAAAAAATAGAAGAGCGTGCATGTGTGAGTATCTTTTTAAAATAGGGTTGCATTGCTATTGCTATTACATCGCTATCACCACGCCACCGCTACCAGCGACTCTGAAAACGTTTTCATTATATTTTTGTGCACTTTTCCTTAGCACGGTGGTGATACTGTCACTGTCACTGAATATATATACAATTTTATTTACTTTATATAGGAAGATGAACATCATGTTCCTAGTTCCTATGGATGTCAACCTGCTGAGAAGAAGCTCCAAGAAAACATAAAAGGCCCTTTGCATCTGCATTGCATAACGTCTCTGAGCAAAATCGACTTCAAGGAAAACGTGCTTCACACTCAATAATATTTTTTCTACTTGGATGGAACTGGAAACTGTCTGGTTCTTTCTATTTTGATGACAAAGCATTTTTCCAAAGCCGGGCGGGTAGAAACAGAGAGAGATGGATTCGTGAAATGCACACATGCATACATCCTTCTTGCCTTTTGGATTTTAAAAATGCAAATAAGATTGGAACTGGAACCAAGAATAGTAACTACATTAAAATCATGGCCAAAGTTGAAGATAAGGATAATGTAGATGGAAATGAATCAAAAGCCTAAATATATCGTAGCGCAGTAGTAATAGTAGTAGCTTCTTCTCTATTATAAAATCCAAAGAATAAAATTCAGATTGCGTATTAAGATTGTATTCTAAAAATTTGGTCATGGTGAACATTATACAAAGAATCGAAAACACATTTATGGAGTTCGTCTTTCATGCAAGTTATATATTTTTGTTAAGTTTAGCGTATAAGTAAATCTTTATATTTTCATTTTCTCCGTTTTCCCAACAACGCCTCTCTGTGCCACATGCGGTGGTTGTGCCTGGTGGTAGTTTCTTCAAGTCGTAGTAAATCTTTGTCCCTCGTAGTAAAAAGGTGGTGGCGGGTTCCTTCCTCTCGAACGAACCAAACAAACCAGACTTTGAGTTTTCAAGATGAAGTATATGCATAAATGCATTACATACATATATTTATCGAAAAGGTTTTCTTAATTTTTAGAGATATACCTATAACATGAATTTAGTAGGTATACCTATTCTCCTTATGCATCGTAAAGACCATTTATCCTCTCATCTTCTGTTCGTAAATCCAAACTGGAGAAATAATCCTCAAACCATTTATTGGTTATTGTAAACAGTAGTTGTAAAAGTGGTTCTTGATGATGATGCATTGATTTCGCGTTTAGGATTCAACTTGTTTCTCAACTTGTTGTAAATGGTCTAGGATTTATCTTTTCACAAATAACCACTTTTTTCTTCTTGTGCATCTTCTATCTATCTTTTCCTTAAAATTTCCATATAAACTGACAACTTGACTTGACTCGTCCGACTTGACTCAACTGGACTGGACTCAACTTCACAAATAGTAGTCTCTTTCTTTAGCCAGGGTTTTTACAGTCCTAGTCCTAGTCACCGCTTCCACATGCACATGTGTTTACCTTCGTCTCCCTGTCTGTCTGTTCTGCTCCTTTTTCATGTCTTCTTCGGTCGGGGAAATAATACAAATACAAATGCATCTTTCAAAGTTCTTTTTTCAGCAATTGTTCCTTTTCGTCTTCCATGGAAAAACACTGTTTCAATCAATTCAAAGCTTTTAGTCAGTGTTGACGAAAAGAAGAAAGAGATTTATACTCTTGTACCATTTACAGCTCCGTATGGGATAATCATCATCGTCATCATCATCGTGATCTTTAGGTTTTGGTTTGTATTTTCAGAAGAAATAAAAATCCTCGTTCTTTTTTTACTACAAACTTTTCTTGGATTTGAGATAAAGCTCAGTGGTTAGCTCTGGTCTGGATCTGGATAAGATGCTGTAGTATATAGTGGTAGTAAAACCAGTGTTTACTCGGGACTCTTTTTCCTTACTTTTCTTACGCTGATGAAGGGGAGAGAGAGAGGGAAAACTCACTCAGGCTACGACTATCTGAAGAAAAGTTGTGTTGAGGGGAGTACATGAAAATGGGAAAACGTGAGTAGTCTTCGTCCCAAAGAAAAAAAATGATGGTTCACGGTTGCCGTGAACAATATCAATTTAAATGATCATGATGATGATGATGATGAGGCAGGTAAGTCAAGTGCAAGGTAAGGAATAAAGGAATACACAAAAAAACCTTAAAAAATTGTGGATACGGATAAACATCACATCCCCAAGCAGATTTTTCATGTAGATGCGATGCAGAAAAGAAACTTTAGTCTGGAAAAGCTACGCTTATTGTAATCTTCATAAGCTTATAGTAATCTCGCACTATCATATACAAAAAGACTGATTTGGACATGGACATAATGATGCTGATGCACTCTCGTAATCTCTGCTCACTTTTCCTTCACACTACTTATTTAATGTCCTGGCTACGGCTCCCTTCCTTAATGAGCGTTCACCTTCCTTACTCCTGGGGAGAATCAAGATTTGTAGAGAAAGAAGAGATGCAGCTCTGCCATGATTTAAGCCTAAAGCTTGCAGGGATCTAGTGAGAGACGCGCTCTAGGTTTAGCTCTTTTGAAGGTGATCCAATCATCACAAAATTATCTTCGCCTTTTATCAGCATCAGAGTTAATACTAAAGAGATAAAGAAGCCCTTTTTTATGTCTCCCTTCCTTCATTACTTTCTTCTGTTGGGAGTATGAGTTGAGAAACAATAGGAGTGAGCAATAATTATTGCCTAGCCTGAAATTAAAAGAAGAGCTATGCATTTAATATGGAGTAAAAATATACAAATCTTGAAAGCCTAACTCAGAATGTAATATCCCCTAAAAACTCCCTTTTTTATTAATTTGCCCTCCATATTGGTGCAGCTTAATTGCTTAAACACATGACTTGTATATGACCATTTTGTGTTTTCGTGCCTTGGAGTCTACTCTTACTAAAAGTTTTATGGCACCTGGCTTGGTAGTTGTAAAAGCGCGTTTTTGATTTCCCACCTTTGTTACTACAACTCCACCACCACCATACCAACAAAAAACAGAGCTACATACGTAAATATCTATACACAGTCTGTCTCTATAGCTATGCCTATTGTGCCCTTGCCCTTTAACCTGAATGCGATGTGTGATCTAAGAGGAAGAGATGACGATGGTGATGATGATACGATGCACCTGCCCCATCAGCTTCAGTATTTTTTTTGTGCGTGAAACTTAATAGAATCGAATATCCCTAGAATAATAATACCACAGTAGTAGAGTAGTACAGTAGAAGCAGTTTTGAGTTGAAGCTCATATCAAAAACGTGATGTCAAAAGAAAAAAGTGAAAATAATAATAACAGTGTAACAATGGAGAAGCCTCATGCATGATGGGTCCACATACATATATCCATTAATACTTATACTTCCACGTTTGCGTTGATTTTGTTGAGACATTTCCTACTTTATAATGCCTACCTTAACCAACTCAAACGTTAATAATGGCAGGAGGAGAACTTGTAAAGCTTTATTTATTCTTTCCTTATAAAGGAAAATACGATGATGATGATAATGATGAAATCTTTTTTTCTCATCTAAAAAAGACTCCTTAGACTTGAATGTTGTTTAGTCGAGTCGGGACAAAAATCACAGGTGCAACCTTTTAAGTTTAGATTTCTGAAGAGCGAAATAAACGGTTGTAGTTGTAGATCGTATTAAATATCGTCTCCCTATTGAGTCAAACCATGGGAAAACCATATGGCAGGGGAAAAGAGGAGCAACTTTTCCCTTTTGTATTTTCGCTTCTTTAATCCTCCTCTCCAAACTCGAACCGAATGCATTTTCTTAACTAGAGATTGTAAATGCATATGCATTATGCATGCATAGAATATACAAAGTTGCCAGATATACAAGTAGAAAAAAAGTGATTAAAATACTATATTATCTGCATCGCACTGCAACATAGAAAAAGTGCAAGGAAGGAAAGAGGAGCAAAAAATAGGGAGATGGAGGAGACAGCGTAATAGACTGCACCATCGCCGCCACCACCACCACTATCATCATCATCATCATCAACTTCTTTTCTTTTTCTACTTCAGGAGGAGTAGTATTAGCCAGCACCAACATCATCATCACTATCACGCATGATTTCATTGTAGTAGGAGTAAAAACGTAATGTAAGGTTAAGGTAACAGCTAACAAGTCGCAGCAGCAGACGACGACGTGGCGTGGAGTAAAAAAAGAAGAGGATCCAGTATGGAGAAAAGTAATAAAAAAACTATAGGCGAAACGTGATGCACAATTTCATTATCATGCGTGGAGTGTAGCAATAACTCTGAAAAATCAAATATCACATCACAGCAGAAGAAGAAAGGATTGTACCTGCATTGCAATACATTATGATGTGTGTACCTATGTACTATGTATGTACATATGAAACAATGCAACAGGTTAACTTGTTTCTAAAAAAGTGAATAATGATTATAATTATCATCATAATAATGAGATAGAGTTCTACCACTACTTTATTCACAAAGATTGCTTATTTTCCCCACATTAGTAGATTAGTACTTCAGTGGAGGAGATCAAACACTTGCACACACATACATATAGACATAGACATACATGCATTTTATTTTTTCGCTTGTTCTTTCTTGCCTCCGGCGATGTAAAGGCAAATGAGTGGAGGTAAAAAGCAGATGATATGATGGGGTGAGGTACGCGACAGACAAGAGAGACAAAGTCTTTCTCTCTGTGATTTTCTTTTTCTGTTTAGTCATCATCATAATCCACACGTTGTTGTAGGTAATTATATCGAAGCAGGGGCATGGGCAGCAGCATCAGCAGAAGTTGTTGCAGAAGATGAAAAGCAGAAGGGTGAGTATTATTGCCACTTTGGCTAATAGGCTGATGCGATGGTGAAGACGAAGAAGAGGAAAAATATATGAATCTGGCTTTACATCGTTTAATTTTAATATAGACGAAGCGTGCTTACCGGTTTTTATGCAATTTTTTCGTAATGGAGCGTCTATAAGTCCATTAAAACCTGATTTTTTTCTGTCTATGTCTGTGTGTGTGAGTGAGGAGTGGATAGTACAGCTTACAGCTTAGCGTTTGGCTTCAGTAAAGCTGAGTGAGTACTTGTTGCATTTGCATAATATCAAAATATCAATTTTTATAGAACAAAATGATTTCAAAAGGGGAGATTGTAATTATGCGTTATCGCAATAAAAAAACTAACAATTTTTTTGCTAATAAAAATGTGCACTAAATTCAATTACCGGGAAATGTTTCAGGGATAGGGATGATGATATGATGACTATGGCTATAGCTATAACTATATGCATACATTGTTCTGTTATTGCTCTTTCTGACTGCATAATATCTATCTATCTGTACTTCTTGAAATGGAAATACGTCAAAATGTTTTCTCTTTGAGGGGTAAATGGAGATAGGTTGAAATCAGAAATTAAATTATTATTATTTACGTGTGTCTGTTGTTTAATTTACAGACAACTCTTTCATAAACTTAATCAACAGCCTGGAACATGACGATGATGAGCGTAAAAGGTGTGTATGCCCAGCAGTGCACTCACAGAGAGGGATGAAGTCGGTGAAAAATTGCTATTTTGAAATGCTAACTAAATACACTTGAATCATATTGACTGACGATGATGTTGATCATGCTGTCTAGTGTATTTTTCCCTCTACATTTTACAGTTCCCCTCTTGGGATCACCATAATGATGATGATGTGGTGGTGGTAGTGGTGATGATGAGGATGAAACCAAGAATGATTTTTTAGAAACCGAAAAAATGAATTGACTGATGGGAAGAAATAAAAGGAGAGGGCACCTACCTGCTGCTTTCTCTCCATCGAAGAAGAGAAGAGTACCTCACTCACTCAGTCAGCAGAAGAGTCATCATCATTGAATGTTAACTCACCTGTTGCATTTCCCAATGTGGATAACCTCCCCTTTTTAAAAAATGTATGAATGTGTGGTTAATCCATCATAAGAATAATAATTTACCTAAACGTATTTTAAGGGAAAAAATCCAAGTTTTGTTGCATTACATTTACGCTGATTATAATGACCGAAAAAATTAGTTCGCCCCTTTCATTGCGTCCTCCCTAAGCTCAATCAAACCATCATGCATGCATGCAGCTATTGAAGATTTCCGTGGTGGAGTGGAGAAGCAGCACTACATACATCATTATTCTTCCGTAAACCACAAAAGTTTAAATCCTTTAGTCAGGCTCCTCTTTATACCTATCTAATTCTGGTTTCATCCAATTTTCCTTACCTTTTTTATTCCAGTCATTCGACAAATATACCTAATCTTGAAAGAAGAAAAAACGGTTTCCCAATAATAAAAAGTAGAATCCGTGATCACGAGGGGTACAATTTTCTAAGGCATAACGAACGGATTTGGGAGAGAAGAAGAGGAGCAAAGCAAACCAAACCACTTTACTGAATGTATGAAATGGGACGGTTCTCTTTTTTACCTCTCTAATCAAACTTCTTGGGCAGCTAGTAACAATCACGTTTTTACGTGTTTCATCTCATCATCATCCTCCAACTCTCTTTATGCGTCCTCCTTCCTAACTAACGAACAGACTTTTTGTGGTCCAAAAGGCGCTATAACGACGAGAAGAGATGAGCCAAAGCCAGGCAAGCCAAAGCCAAGTCACTGAAACCTTTTTCTTTGTTCAGATTTTTTTGTATGGAATGAATCAAGTCAGTTTAAATCATCTCTCTTCTCCCCCCCATCTTTTTTCACTTGATACATTATGATTTTTTTAAACTGTCGAAAATAGAAAAAAATTGATGCCAGTCATAGTCACCAGTTGAATTTTGATTTCGGATGAAAGGAAGAAGAACAGCTCCTATTATATAACTCATACAGAGAGATTAGAGGAGTCCCTGTCTCGCTGATAATGTATGGATGACTGTAGCTGTGTGAGATGGAATGAAAGAAAAGATATTTTTTTCTAAGAGAGTGAAATAAAATCTAGAATGTACCTATTATTATGTTGATGTGGCCGATCCTCCCCCAATATATAATTCAAGATAAAAATTGTACCTGTACCATTATTATCCTCCATGCACATAAAGTACAGCCATTATATGCAGATAATATTATCCAGCAATAGTATATACATAGTGAGTGGGGAGAGAACCAAAGAGGTGAGGTGCATGTAGAATGTGGATTGGGAAAAAAGTCACTCATCATCATCATCATTCAACCTGTTGCTGCTGCATCGAAAAATAGCCATCAATAACTTTGAACAAAAAAAAGAGGAACAAATGTGAAACTCCTTCTGCATCAGCATCACCAGAAGTTTTTTTTTCTTGAAAGACGTCTTCAGATAATCTGAGTGAGTGAGTGAGAAAGAGAAATGAGTACTTTTTTTCATATTCCACTGAAAGCAAACCACAATATGTAAAAAAATCTCTTTTTTCATATTGAACTTCACTGACTTACTCATTCTTGGAACAGGTACTTTTTTTGTGCATGAAAATACATATATTTACCTGCTGTTGTTGCACCGAAAAACGTAGATTAAATGTGTTTTAGGAAAGATATATGTATATATTTATATGCACGCATATAGACGTTTTTTCCTTAAATATCCTACGTCGACTCGTATATTTTTTTACTATGGTTGTACGTGGCCTGAAAGATTGAATAGTGAAGAGACGACTGTTCCCTTTAACACATGATACAAGTCAAGCATATATATTATGCATGTCAAATAGGAGGAAGAAGTATTACTACTATTAATACTTCTACTACTACGCATTTGAGAACGTATCTGAAACGAAAGAGTGTGATTGTGATTGCAAAGTGCATTGTCTGGTCATCATCATTTTCATGCATTTTCCTTTATCTTTTTTCTCGTAGGAAAAAATGAGAGGGCCAAAGAGGAGAGGAGAGGTACCCCATCTCGGTCCAAGTCCAGTCCAAGACGATTTTTGTGAGGAACACAGGCAATGTATGAAAATAAAAGTTGATAGCCTGGTCTGGCCCGGCTACCACATTTCCCCCTTGATGAAGAGTCCACGATACTTACTTTGACTGATGAACACATGTACACGTTTTGAGTGATTTCTATCTATTCGTGATGGGCTTTATTTTCAGGAGAGGAAAAATCGTAAGCCAAACTGGATCTTTTGCTGGCTCATCAAGGAAAATATTTACCCAGCGTTCATTGCAATAACGTCAGTCTTGTTTACTCACCACTCTCTTTCTTTAAAAGTGCTTTTTACTCTCCTGCCTTTTTCCCTTCCTCTTTTTTACACATTTTTAAATCCCTTTCTCTCTCTCGCTTCTTTTAATCAGATTCATGTATGAACTTGTATTACTGAAAAAAAATCAGATTATTGTTATTATTATATGCCCTCTCATTCGTTCGGGAAAATGCGCATGTGTATGGAAATTAAGATTATTGTACTTCGCCCATTAATATTCATCCATTTTTACTGACCAAGACATTTTTTAAAAAGAAATTGTTTTCTCTAAATCTTTTTTTTTTGCTCGCAGCTGCGTCTCAAGAAGTTCATGACGTTACAATGGAATATCCATCTTCAAGCAAGCTGAAAGAAAATGTGTATTTTTATCCATTTGGTAAACGCAGAAGATTCTGGTTGTATTGATTAACTCGGAGGAGCTAGAAGCATATCATATCATATCAAAAATATAACCAAAGAGTTTTTCTGGTTTGCTTGGTTTGGCTTAAGCCCTCTTACTCCTCCAACTTGTTTGTCGTTTTTCTTTGTTGGACATCCTCCTCTCCTCTTCCCCCTCCTTGTTCTCATTATTATTGCCATATTATTCTTGTGCATATCACCATTAAAATTACTTTTTTCGCATTGCATACATACTACGAAAGCTTACAATGAAAATGACTGAAAACCGGAGATGAGTGAGTGAGTGGAGCAAAAATTCATCCCTTTTAAAAAAATATCATCAGCAGCGCACGGCACAATGCACAGTCATTTTTACAAAATATATACTTGACTGACAAGCCATAATAAACTTTTTTCAGGAGCAAGAAGCTCAACAGGAAAAGTTTTTGTAAAAATGCATTTTTTTCGCTTGTTACGTGATTTTTTATAAATATTCCCGAGATAATATTTGTGTATATTAAGTAATACAATGTGCAAAAGTGAGGGGTTTCTTGAGGTTCATACATTTTATCAGCCGGAGCGGATGGAAAGCGTAAGCATCCGTCCGTTCATACATACATTTTATTACATTAGCATTTTTAGTAGTCGGTTATATTTAGAGACTCCACTATCTATTATTACTTGCGTATTCGCATCAAGTCTTAAATGCAACTGCACCACTTGTTCAAAACATTATGTTATGGTCATATTATAGAGGTTTCTTAACTTCTTTCTTTTATGCTCATTCGCTCGTATTACTTACTTACTTAGTAATCACTACGGCTAGTTCATTGCTATCACTTTTGAATTGAATGTGTAATACGGCTCATATAAACGCATTATTTCCTGCCGACTGATTTGCACATGAAAAAAATCACCCGACCCTCAGCCCATCATAATAATCGTAACTTCGCTTTTTTTAAAGCTTCAGGATAACAACGGAATCCGAGTTCGTGATTTGAAGTAAAAGTTTTTCTTTTGAAAAACACGATAATATTTTCTTTCACTCGTTCCATAAAAATTGTGAAAAGAATAAATTTTTGCAAAAAAAAATTGTTCCTTTGTCTTGAAGAAAGAAGGCAGTGGAGATTTTGCTCTTGATAAAAATATTTTTGTGAATGCTTACATGTAATTAGCGTCTTGTTTAGGATTTTTAAGCCTTTTAAAAATCTCCTTATCGCAGTCTCATCCTTGTAGCACCACCGTAAAAAAACTCGTGTTTTGAATACATACCTGCTTAACGCGCATGAATATGTATTCCGCGAGCATGAAAACACATTTACGTCCATAATGCTCATTTACTCCCACTACTACTACCACTTATTTAAGAAAATGCATGCCATGCTGATAGTTCTTGTTAATTTGCAAAAAATAGTCATCATTATTCATCATCATGATATGAAAAAGCTTTTTCTAAAAAACGGATGTTCCAAAAAGTAAAGGAAATGTTTGAAAAAAGTACAAGAAAACGCAAGTATGTACCTATGTAACGTACATACCAGTTACGCATTACATCATTCAAGTTGGTAGTTCTTCGTCTGTCAGTGTCGACATTACGCTTAAAAACAATTGAATTTTTTACTGGTAAAACACATTTTTATGCAAGAAACAAAGGAATTTTTTTGCGGAAAAGTTACATCCTATTAATTTTTCTTGTGAAGAAAAATACCCCTTGTCTTTATCTTTATTCATCCCATAATCCAATAAAGTTATCCATCACTTAAGAAGAAGAAAACATGAATATTGTACCTACTAGAATAATTTTATAAAATCATTTTTTTACAATTCCATTTTTTCCAAGAGGGGAAATCATAATCCATGTAATAATGATAATGACCGATGAGAGGTGCTGATGATCATCTTGATATGCCACTTCATTTCTGCATACCACTGGGAAATAAAAGCCCTAATAAATCTGCACCTCTGGCCACGCATACAAATCAGTAGGCATTTCCCCCGACATTTGTTCTCATCTAAATTATTCTGAACTAGTCCAGATCTGGATAGTTTTGTTCATTTCGCTCTGTCCGTGATTGATGAAATGCAAAATAGAGTGAGCAGTTTTGCCAGAGAAAATGCGAGGATTTTTATTCAGAGTTCGTATTAATGCGATACATGCAGGTATGTTTATATAATTAGCTGATTTTTTTCTTCAGAATTTTAAGTTCGCTGATTAAGTGTACTAATGATGGGGAGGGAAGTAGCGTCGGGGATAATGTCGTTTACGGCGCTTCACACAATTAATCAAGGCTTAGGGAAAGAAGTATGATTATATGTATTTGGGGAAAATAAACGAATGAAAGGGACCGTGACCGTTTTATTGGCTTACGCTGTTATCACTTAAATATGCAAACAGAATTACGAGCGTATTAAAGAATACATTGTACAAAATAAAGTACGGAGATATGCTCTAAGAAGTTATCTTAAATGCACAAAAGGACCTTTTATTCATTAACTACTCAAAATTGCTCTTGGCAGTGCTCATTAAGATTTTAATCTTTGCCGGTGCACCAGAAAAATGAGATGATGTGTTACAGGGCTTGCCGTCCCTAAGGACCTTTTATTCATTAACTACTCAAAATTGCTCTTGGCAGTGCTCATTAAGATTTTAATCTTTGCCGGTGCACCAGAAAAATGAGATGATGTGTTACAGGGCTTGCCGTCGCTCATCATGACATTCGAATATTTTTTCCTTAGGATTATAAAACAGGCATGCAGATTAAGTTGATTTCTGAATCAAAATATGCATGTGTATCTATGAAAATTTTGGTTTGAGTTTGAATGAAAATAGGTACAAAAATTTCTAAACCACCCACTCGGTTCAGTAATGTTGATTCAAGTGACTCACATTGAAATGGCACATAGAAAAATGTCCTTGGGAAAGCCCTCTCATAAATTAGTTACATTGAACTTTGAGTACTAATGCTTCACATTATTGCAGTTTCGGATTTATTGCGACAAAAAAATCGCAAATAGAAGAGGTTGCATGTTTATATTACAGGCTTAGACATGTCGGCTCTGTTTCTCCACCCACTTTAACTTTTTAGTGTTTTCACGCGCGTAGGTAGGTACTTCATGAAACAAAGAATGGCTTTGTAATCAGCATTGCCAAAATGAAACGTTTGCTCAGAGTCGAATTGGATTTGCTTGAAACTATTGAAATAAAAAGTTTTAAATCGCAAGGAAACTTGAGACCTTTCTTGGTGGAGTCATCAATAAAAATGTACCTGAATCTAAAATTCACACAAATAGAAAGGATATTATTGCATTATGAATGGAAATTTTAAAGTTTTCACACAAAGTCTTCGATTCCAGTCAAGCACGTTCTTGAAAGATGAAGACATGCCACGCCACGTCGCCACGCCATGCCATGAATATGGTCAGGCAAATGAGAGCTGCTGTCAATGCAGTATACATGTAGGTATCCAAATAATATATCCAATCCAGGCAATCGTTCAGTATTCTACCCTCATCTTTGGGACTAATGTACCCGAAAAACTGAGGTTGTATCTTTATTAGCTAAATCTGTTCCCATGAAATATTAGCGCCCCCATATAAACGCTTCTTACAAATGTACTTTCTTTTTTGGCTAGTTTCCATCATCCTTTTGAAATTCGATGCTTTTCAGCATTCATTAGATCATTATCAGGATGTATGGATGAGGCAGGACCTTCGAATTAATGAAATCATGAGTTGAATTAGCAATATGTATGATGATGATTCAGCTTTCAGCATGCATCTCGGACAAAAGAAACCTTAAACGAAATAGTTTTCTCGGAAATCATCCCATGAAAGCAGCCCATTTAGATATCTTAAATCAAGTTTTTGCAAGATTTCGGAGAACAGTTTTTGCCAATTTCACTTTTTTCAGGCGTGGGTTCTTCGAAGAAGGCTTAAACAGCGAAAAAATTGCTCGCTTAAGTCCATCTTGAAGGTCAATCCAAATATCCCTTCCCTCCCCTTTTGGCATTTTTTTATTGCAGTGCAAATGAATGGGTCTAGAAAGGGGGTTTAACCGCATCTCTCACTCAATTTATGTCTAACTGAGCCAAACAAATAAATATCCGGGACAAAATTTTGGCACAAGAAATGAGCATCAGCAATGCTGATTTTACGGATCACACTTTCAATTAAAAATGAATGTTGATGGACAGTGAAAATTAGCACAAAAATACTGTCCGTGCCGTGAGATGAATAGTTGGCTTATTACAGCAAATAAGTAATTTAAAAATATCAAATTTGTTTTCACCAGTTCCTCTGTAATTACTGAGAAGGTGTAAATGTACATCCCGACCTTTGGCATGTGCTAATTACTGCTGCGATGTAATTAAGCTGATGATTTTTATGCAAATTTCTGTATTTTTAGCAAAAATAAATTACTCAGCTCTGATTCCTTTTGCCCCAACCAGATTTCACATACCTAGACAGCTTGGGAGCACTCAGAAGAACCAGAACCCGGCAGTTTTATTACAATATTCACTCTTAAAATACTCTTACTCTGCTTTTCTATTTCTCAAGCCATAAAAATCTAATTTTTCCTTTCAACCATGCAAATATCCTTTTAAGCTCGAGCTTCTAAGATTATGATGATGATATATTCAAACCTGAGACTTTAACCTGCCTCGACTTACACATATCCTAATTAACTTTCTCACTTTTCTTATCTATCCAGTCACAAAAATCCTGAATTGCTTCGAGCATGAGCCACCTAGGTAAGTATAATCTTTGAGCTGTAAGCTCGGCTCGTGTTCTTTCATCGCTTACTCATCCCTTCACACAAACACTTGAAAATTAGCAGGCTCATAATATAGAGCTGCGGACGGGATTGTTAACGAAACTATTATGCATAACAAATGTGCTCCACACATTTTACGACAATGATATGATGATGATGGCACCATCTTCACTTTTATCTTTACAAAAAGATAATTTCATTCTCTTTTATGCAAAACAATATGGATTACACATTCCGGGTTTAAAAGGGGCAAAATGCTAAACGCTCATTCCATTTTCGATCCTTGCATTTCTTATTACAAGACTTTCTACTTTAGTTCACTTCCAAGGCCCAGATTATTTTTTTCTAAAAAGTCATATCATCCACTTTGACGAAATATGAAATCATGTATTGCTTAAATACAATGGTCCCATTATTATAAATTACTTACGAAGAAAACGTTCAAACAAAATTCCAAGGCCCAGATTATTTTTTTTCTAAAAAGTCATATCATCCACTTTGACGAAATATGAAATCATGTATTGCTTAAATACAATGGTCCCATTATTATAAATTACTTACGAAGAAAACGTTCAAACAAAGACAAAAATATTTTGGTGATCGTAAGGTAAAAAAAAGCTTCGCCTCAATATTTTTACCTCCTACTGACAATGACGATTTTGGACACGGTACAATATATTTTTTTCTACCTAAAAACTTGTCGACCGACCAACTGAAACGGACCTAAAAAAGTTGCATTTTTAGCGTCTCGTGTGGTGATAGATATGTTGGTGGCATCATGCATTCCTTCTTCTTTTTCCCCTGATACGCTCATATCACTTCATAATCAGTCTAAAAGTAATATTCATGTTGAGAGTACCTCCACGATCGCCTCGAAATATTTCCTTTCGGTTCATCCATCTTCATAAAAATGTTTTTAAAATGCTCTGTAAAAAATCATTATCAACTAAAGTTGCAAATACATCAGGAGGAAAAAAACAAGTACCTTTAACTCGCATAATTCTTATTATCTCCCATTTCACTAGTGATCTATGCATCCTCCTTTGTGGCACAAACGATGATGATTCACCCGCACACTCAGCCAATTCCCCGAGTTCCTTTCGCGAGCAACTTGCACCAGCACCAGCTATTTTCTAACCTTGTACTCATCATTATTTCCGTAACTCATCAATGCCACCATCCATCCTCCTGCTGACCGTCACAGAACCGCAGAGAACTAGCACCGATTGCGAAAATTTCAAATGAGAAATTACCCCTCATATCGTATTGGTGGTATTCTTGTCATTTGCCTCTGTAATGAAACGGTCATCATCAGAACGAGACACATCATCACATCTCAGCCATCTACATCCATCTGTTTGCAGGGATTTACCTAGCCAGGCAAAAATTGTAATTGAAAAGGAGAACCGCTCATGAAAAAAGGTAGGAAGAGAGGAAGAAAAATTATACTAAAAGCAAACAAACCGACCGACATCATCAACGTATTATCACCATCATTTTATAACAACAACCTCTCCCTCTCGTTTCTTATCGCTCAGAAAATCTTAACTTTTTTATGTATTCAGTTCACCAAGTGTTACTCTTCAATGTTTTCATGTTGTACCTGGCCTGGCCTGGCCTTCTAATTCTTCCCTTTTCCCCACTAAAATGGGGTATTTATGCAGCAGTAGTAGTGGTGTCGGTGTGGTGGTGGTAGTAGTAGTATGCGGATGTAAGATTTTCAGATACATTTTAATTCGTTTCATTTTTTGTTTTTATGGATTCGGATGGTTAAAAGCTAAACAACTAAATATCATCATCATCATCCTCCTCCTCCGTAGCAGTTTAGGTTTTAAACAAAGAGTTCAAATGTTAAACGATGCATTCTACTTTGGTAGGTATCTTGTTTCTACGACTCTTTGTTTTCAGATGACGATGTGTTTAATGGATGGATGGATAAATGGACGGACGGATGGATGGATGGATGAAATACCGTACACTGTTTCATGAAAACAGTTAAAAGTCAATGTATTCACACTTCTGTTATTGTTCAGCTCTCGTTACCGAAAAATGAATCATCATTCCATCACTTTTGCCTTGCAATATTGTTTTAAATTACTCATAAAAACATGACTAAATTCAGTAAACAAAGAGGATTTAGGTATCATTAAAAATCCTTCATTTTTACCCCTTTTACATAAGTATGTCTTTTAAGTGCACAGTGGGGAAAGCTATTTGACTAATGCCTAGTGCCATGCCATGCATGCCTTTTACTACCAAAAACTTCACTAGAGTAGAGATTTTTTTGTTACTCTGTTGTACACATATACATAAAAATGATATGTGTGCAATGTGATTCAAAATAACAATTTTTTGGTGTTTTGTTCATGTAAAGCAGATGTACGCACAATTGTTCTCACATTTTATTTATGCACATCCACAAACTCATTATTTCGTTTGGTTGGTGGAGTTGGAGCGAAATAAGGGTTTTGTTTTTCGTACATGAAGCAGGAATTGACATGTCATAAAAATGTGTGTGAACACCTAAAAATATTGTTATTTATGCTTGTAAAAATGATTGAAATGGATGAAGGATGCATGGGACGGAATATGCCTGCACTTGTTTCATGTATACTCGTTTTTTGTACTCATTTAGTTTTGTTGAAAGAACAACAGAGTCATTTTGATAAAATCAAGGAACAATCCACTATACTATACCTCTCCAACCAAATAGCCAAGGCCTATTCGATACGAGAAAATGATAGAAATGAATAGATTAGAATTTCAGAGAGAAATATGATGCTATCGGAACGCTGCTGCCGTGAATGAGCAATAAGTTCCAAAATTATGGCATGTATGTCATCGTCATCTAAAACGATGCAAATTCATCATGTCTGTATGGGAATAAGTTCCTCTGATTTTGTTTTGTAATAAAAGTAGCAAGCAAGCAGAACTGACATGTATGAATAAGTACATTATATTTATGCCATCAGTGTTAACACTATTCAATGAATTTCCATTTATAATTCATTATGAGCGTCATTATGCTCCCTTTCAGAATTCGACAAAAATTGTATGTATTTGTATCTGTTTTACATGAAAATGAAAAAAAATACAATGAACCGAACCTCAAATAGAAAAAAGTGGAAACCTGAAAGGATTATATTATATTTTTTCTCGGAAATCTAGTTCTGTTCTAGTCTATAATTTTCTGGTGAACAATCTGTCCAAAAAAATCTCCATCATTTGTTATTATAACTATTATCTATTTTTACGATAAAATGAACAAAGCGGGTGATATGCTACAAGGCTAATACAACTGCCTGTCCGACTGAAAGAGTGAGTGAATGGTGATAGTGTACGTGACCCTCCTCCACTTCTCCCTCCTCATCATATGCCTGCATTGCCAAACAAACCTTAAAAAATTCCCAACCCCTTTACAACCAAACGAGAACTTGACTTGATCCATTGTTTTCTATTGTTTTTACTGCATCATATAACAAAGAAAAAAGGAAATTATTTATTACTAGAACTATTACACCTGAGTTGAGTGAGTGCTTGCTTTACAACTCATTGTCCATGTTTTTCATAACAAATCATAGAAAGACAGACAGCTAACATGGCCATAAGCGTATTTTTACATGCTTTCATCAATAATGTAGATGGACGATGAGGATGTTGATGAGCAATTACAATGAGAGGCATAATTCAGCTTAAAAACATGATTGCTCTTTAACTAGATAGATCCCACGAATTTATCTGGCATTCAGAATGCCTGTTCAGTGTTCACTGTTTTTGGCCCTTGTATGAATTAACTTGAAGAGAATTCTGTCGCCAATTTTAAGTATTCCTGATCCGGTCTCGGTCTCTGACCATCATCCATCCGTCTGAATATTAATATGAACAGAAATGGTTATGCATTATTTCATAGAATTTGACAATTACACTCATAAAATGAGACCAGATTTTATTTTACGAAATGAATCTATTTTTTATATTCTTAGGAAAATGTACATCCGTCCTTTTTTGTCGCGTCGCAAGTACATACGATAATAATAATAATGCATGAAAAATTTTCCCGAGACGCATCCGACAGACATGCTCGCATTCGCATCGCATGCATATGATGATTATGATGGCGATGGACCAGGACCAGACCGGAGATAGTCTTTTTGTGCGTGTGCTGTTACGTTATATGTATAAACCTTACACACAGACAGAAAAAAACTGGTGTGTAGGAAAACACGGATTTCTTTGAATTGATTTATACAGAACAATATCTAACGTGTAGACTAATTGCCTTCGTCAAACAAAAGCAAAGAGGCCAGATAACAGAGAGCAGAACACGATCTGAATAAAATAATTTCAATGTTAAAACAATTTATTCGTAATTGGTTGAATTAGAATGTAGCCAAAAACAGAGTCAGGCATGCGTGTCATCATAATCACAGTTCAAAGAGGGTGTGGAGCTAGTGAGTTTTTCTAATATTTTTGTCTGCCTCAGAAAAAGGAGATGTTTTGATTTTGAGTGACAGCAGGAAATTAGAAGTAATGCATACATAGAGGCAAGTGGATATTATATAAAAATGAGGTATGAGGTATAAGAAGGGATTAAAATGAGGATTATTATTGCTTTATGTGTACGCATATTAAGCTTCCATTGGCCATTCAACGATGTGGTCAAGTTGGTTTCTGCACTGCATTAGTATAATTACTGAATAGATAACAAAGAATGGAAAAGGTACTTCATTTTAACTTTGCTCGAGTTGTAGGTTACATGATGGTCTGCTCTGCTCGGACCAAATTTCTACGGAAAGCCATGGGCGAGTTTTGCAAAATTCTGAACGGTGATAAGTATTCCAGAAACAGTTGCCAGAGCAAATCTTTTCCTGGGATCTTATCTACAAACGGAGACAGTGTTTTTGTATCCCTCCGCGACATTACCATAGTCGCCATTTCAAGAACAGATAATAACCCGGAAAGGCTTTTTCTAGTAATTTAGTCTACATCTTGTGACATGAGTAATATAATTCCAGAAAAAAGACGAATCGCGCGACAACTGGATTAAAAGCTAATTTGGAAAACAAAAGGCTAAGACTAAAGGAACCACTATCAGTGTCATTTCCGGCTAAACTGATATCAATGACTTGCTAAACCGCAAAATAGTTTTCTTCATTATGCATGAGAAGCACAAAAACAGAAGAATTAAAGCAAAACAGATTTATTTCGCATTCCCGTCACCCTCAGCTTGAGCATGAAATTTTGCTCACATTTGTCTTTTCAAAGCTCCGTACTTGGAATTTTGTCTCTCTATTTGCATGCGTCTGTGTGCTTCACGGATCTTTCATGATACTATACCATAAAATACTGCCATTGCCATTTCACCACAAAAAAGTATTTTGGACTTTGGCATATCCGTAAACTAGCTATTATTAAAAATATATTTATGCAGCAATTAAACTTAACAAATCTTTTAGCGTCCCCGCACAATACAATGAATGGTAAAAATTCCAAATAAAAATAACCTTTCCGTCAAATACATAGTAGAATTTTTTGTTTTAACAAGAACATCAATCCTTTCCTTTTTGTGAATACTAATGGCGGTGCAGATAATAAGATCAAATGTCAGGCGTATCATTTACTTCCAAGAATGGTCTTTATATAGGTACTTTTTGATTTGCTTGTTTTTATTTACGAATACATTTGTTACATTCATAAACGCGACATTTTCCTTTAAATTCATTTCACTTGAAGCAGGGCGACTTGTATGCATACTACATGCATACATGCATGGCTGGCTTTGACTTTACTCTAAATCAGCGTAAAGTTCATCAAAGCTTTTGATTTTAGATGGGCCGTATAATTTCGTGGAAATATTTTCAATCCTGTTAAAAAAAATACGGTCGAGTCGATTATTTACCAGAGACATTGTTTTCTCTAGCTATAGCAATAATTCTAATATGCCTATACAATACGAATGAAAAAATAACTTGCGCGAAACAAAAAAATCCGAGACACATTATCAGATCAGATCCTCCTCCTCCTATCTAGTTGAACTGGAAATGGTTTGATTTAACATCTGTATTGTATGATCTTTGAGCATACAATAGCGTTTTTCCCTTTTCCCGGCTGTACGCAACGATACGCCAAAAATACACATGGCTTGCACTCTGGTTTGGTTCGCGGCTACATGCGCGTTTGCAAACTTGACAGTCCCTGTGTGGGTTCCTATTTTTTACTATTTTCTCCTCTCACCATCTCTGGCAAAAATACATTTTTTACACGTTCGAATAAAAGAATGACGATACATGTCAGTACATTTGTGTAGAAACTTTTTTTCGTGTTCTGGATCATGATGATGATAATCTTACTTTTTCATTAATTTCAGAACAGGCTTTAAAAGCTCGGGCTTTATCTGTCTGACTAGCTCGATTTTTTTCACCCTTTCAAAATTTATCTATCGAGAGTGTACTCATCGTTACGTTTATAAATAACATAAATCTTGCCATCTTATCTGGTCTTCTACTCCGGTGGTTTCTTCATTTTAGCCCGTAGTAGCCATATCTCATCTTATCATAATTACACAAAAATAGGCGCAATATACACTTCTTAAAAAAATGTATGATGATAGCACCAGATTTTCGCAACTTTTTTATGGATTCACAGGAGGAATTTGGGATTCCTAGTCTGAAACTTGAAATGCCGCTGCTGACTGATGAGTATGTGGCTGCGAAGCAGGTGGTTTAAGTAATGGATTTAAATTACTACGACCAATGAATTCCTCTACTTCGAACCTTAGTCACCTTTTAATCTAATGATCATCATTCTCTCTGGACCGGACCCAAATGTCAGCAATGGAAATACTTACATTTCAGCTCTTTCAAATTTTTATTTTCAGCGAACTTTGTTCCCCTTTTTGCCGTGATGAGATGAGAGACTATGACCATAACGTGGTCATTGCCATATATTTTACTAAAACAGCAGAATAGTGATTCATTATGATGAGTTGACATTTTTGTGCCTTTTTATATTCCGTTGCGTGTCAATCCAATCCTCTCCTACTGCAACAGGAGCAGCAGCAGCAACAGCGATTTTTAAATGCAATTGCAATGCACAAGCTTTCTCTACAATGTAGAGAGGAGAGATAGATGTATGTGTGTGTGCGTAATATTATGACAGATAAAATCTCTCAGTTTTATTTGTGTCATCCTGTTTTGTTTGTCTTGTCATTCTGACTTGATGATTTTGCCACTTTGAATTAGTGGAACACGTTGGTCCCGAGATAATAATGCCATAACTCATGCAGATCTTGTTTAGGAGCAATAAAAAAACTTTTTCGGAATGCATGAAACATTCTGAAACAAGAGCATTAGGGGGATTTTTTGGTGTATAATGCACATTCTTCTTATTACTACTTACTCATCATCGTCATCATCATCATCCACGGTACATGCATAGACCGACCGAATCATTATGATCGTCGTCATGCAAAAAAATTATAAACAACTTTAGTCTTCTCTGGGCACCACACAACAAACAACAGCAGCAGCGACTTCTGTTTCCAGTTCTGCACAATTATGTAATAATATGAAATATCCTTCGTCTACATTTTTTTTCAAATTCAATTGTTTTTGTCAGCATGTGAGTTATTTATGGTCCTATTCTTAGAGCTCGTTCTCCGAGCTTTTCGGAGTCGTGCATGTGAGACCATGTGGAAAATCAAAGGAGAGGAACTCTACGGGAATGTGTTAGGTAGGTAGGTATAGCCCATAACCCTTCGCCTCTTAAATGTTGCAGAGAATAATAAAAAATTTGACTTTTTTCGGAAACTTGTATAGCATTATCATAATTTTGTTACACTAAAGAATTTGATAAATTGCTTTTGAAGGAAACAATAAAAGTTACATGATATATTTTGTAAGTGAATGGATGGGTGGACAAATGAAAGCATTATATTGTTATCCAGTAGTAACAAGTACTACTAGACTGCCAACAATTTTTTGGGGAAATCATTACGGAACTGAATTTCGAATTGAGTAGGTACCTGATTGCTATTCCACACAGCTGCCCACATTACAGAAAAAAAATACTTTTTATTGCTCGATAACATAGTCAATGACTACATCAATTTAGCGTTTTATTTCGCTAACAGTGTTTCCGACCCTTTAAGCTCTAACGGGCACACACACAGTTGAAATAAATTGCTTGAGATATTCTTGGTTTTTATTGGCAGTGATATGAATACAGAAAAATTCACATTTTCTCATGAAAATTCAATTCCTGTGTAGGTTCTCAAAGAGAACATGTCGGGCATGTCTCGCATTGTTCACTTTGCCCCAGTTTCATTGGGAAGAAGAAAATTACAGCAAGTGCTCTATGAGATGCGAGCTGTAAAGAAATCATATTTACATCTGCAACAGCAGGAAGCATCTCGCGTTTTTAACTGAACTTGAACGGTAATAAGAATGCTAATTTAGTTTTGAAAAATTTGCTTTTATTATGCATTAAAAATAAGGCCCAAATGAATTTCTAATGTATTTACAAATCGACGGGTGTAAAAATCTTGTTAAATCAGAGCTGAGCAACAAAACGGTAGTAAAAATGAAACGACTTTATCTCGACATGATATGATTAGCTACCTGGGCTTTTAAATTGAAGACAAGCCAATGTTTCACAAGGAGAAAGTTCAGTAGCATTGCATTCATTTTCATACCAACTTACATAGGTACCTACAGAAGAAGCAGAACTTTCAGTTTTAAATGGCGCTTCTTGTTGTTGGAATATACTTTGGAGGTGACCAAAAGCATCAATAGCTTTGACTTGATGCTAACCGTACGCTGGGGATAATGGATTATTTTTATGATACTTTCATGACACTATCACGATCACTAAAATGTAAAAAAAGGTTTTAAATTTATGGATGATGTTGAGAGACATTAGTAATCGAAGAAGCATAATTTGGGTCTGTCGTTTTTTTCTTTTCCACATAATCTCTGTTCGACCCAATTCGCGGTGTAAATCATATTTTTTCTCTGTTATCAATCCGAACTTCATAAGTGCACACATTCGTTCTCTAATAAAGCATGTAAGCCTTAATAGAACACGTAGTCTAAAGAACCCAATCCCTGCTGAACCCGAACAATAAGGTTCAAAAAACAAGTGAAAATGACACTCGTGAAATACTTCCATCATCATAATCCATCATTTTTTCTCTTTTTAAATGTAATCGTATCAGTATCATCTACATTTCTCCACCTGTCATTATTTTCATGGGACCACTTCAAACCAATCCACTTGAAGGAGACAGTGGAGAGTAGTAAATACATAGTCCAAGATTTTTTTTATGAAAAAAAAATCATGAAACTTTCAACTCTCCATTTGAGAGTGTCATATTTCAGTAAATCCAGTTGACTTTTTAGGATTCACAGCAAGGCATCTTCAACCTAAAAATGCAGGAGACAAAGGGACTTTTTTCTTCGTGATCAATCAGCTCACTTTGTGGAACGAATTTTACTGAAGTGAATCACTTTAATTTTTTCTCCTAGTCTTGCACCTCGAGCATTTAAAAGAAATCCATAACGCTCTCGTTGTTGAATGAACTCCTAGCATTCTCGATTCAACAGAGAAGTAGACAATCAAGAAGCAATATTTTGTCTGGACCATTTCGTCATTTTACGATTTCATTTCCCCTCCCACTTTTTGAAACCAGCGTGAAACACGAAAACCTTTCTTTTTTTCATGACTAGTTGTTGTGAACTGTGTGAGTAAGAGTAAACTTTAAGAAAAATACACAGTATCGGTATCCAACTGGAAACGGTATAATTTACGACAGGGCTCCCTTCAGGCATACTACATACAACATCTTCTCCTATTCCTCCTCAATCAAGTACTCCTCTTTTTTCTCTTGCACTCGTGTGGGCGTTAGTTCATCATGCTGATGTTTTCTCTCTCATGCATGCATGCTGGAAAAAAGTAATGCACGTCACGTCAAATCATATCATATCACCTCTTTCTTGATCATGATAAAGCATACATGATCATATTCCATAGTACAATATCAACTCCCTTAAAAACTCAAGAAACTTTAGAGTTTACACTTTCCGTGGTTCATGTCGTGTTCATTATTATCGCATTGATTGACTTACTGACATTCATGTTGAAGGGACTTGTAAGAACAAGAAAGCGTGAAGTCTGGACTAGGATAATTATTTCACACATGCGTCATGCGTATATTATTTAAGTCTGGAAAATACTATTTTATTTATCATTTACAATGTCAATGTCAGAATGATACGGTGAACATTCTGCCATAATCCAAGCTATCTAGGACAGAAAGCAGATTTTTTAAAAAATCCTTTACGGCCACTACTACAATAAAAACAGATAGATAGATAGAAGCTCATCTCATCATTATTGGCTTTTACTGATCAACAGTGTACACCAGCAACAGTGTACCAGCAACTGCCAACAATAAGTAAACAGCAGGAGCAAGAAAAGAGATAATCCTATTGGAAAAAAGTTGCTGTTTTTATTACACACATTTATTCTCCGCTCCTTCTTAAAACCTAACATTTTATGCTAATGTTAATAATAACAAGTCTCCGTTATTAATGTGCCATTTAAATCTGTATAAAAACCCTACAGTTGCAGTAGGTATGTAGATACATAGAGGGAGAGAGCACATGGAGAGGCATAAGTGTTAGTTAGGCTTTCTTTAACTCCTTTCACTTCACCCTTGCTCCTCTTCTTCATCTTCCTCATCATGATTTTTTTTTCTCTCTCAACTACTACCCCTTTGCCTATTCATTATCGGTTTTAATATGCAACCTCCACAACAACACTTTATATATACTTCTCCAAGATGATGCATTATTTGCTCACTTGTTCGAGAAAAAAATAAGTCGATTCGTTGGATGCGAGAGTTTTATGACCGAACTCATGTGTCTACATAGAGGCATTAAATGCAGTACTCCTGCTGATGCATCAGTGTCAGTTTGAGTTATATTTATTTTTTCTTTTCTGAGAGCACCAGTGTCTGCGTCATCTTCAAGCATTTATAATGGTAAAAAAAAGATGGACAAAACGTGTTCATACTCTCCCTCTCTTTTTTTCCATACGCACAATTTTTTGTTGGTCTCGTTGTACCTAGTTGTAGGAGTAATTTTTTTCTGGAGATTAGTTTCGAATGTTTCATCAGTTGAAATGAGTACTACATAAGAAGAGTTAAGAGAGAGAAAAAATCGGTTTTTCAAGTAAATCTGTGTGCATGCACTTCTATTTATCTGTGGAGATTCTATTGAAGGAGAAAAAATCTACAATAAAATAGAGAGAACAATGAATATTATTCATACACGAGGCTTGCTTCGGTGGATGGAGAATTGGTGGCACATTTATAGCAGTCCTGGCTGTTTCAAAGAGTGATGTGATGCGATGTTCAATATGGACCCTTTTCTCTCTCTTATCTCTCATCTAATCTTGAGTAGTCACATGAAAAAAAGAAAGATGGAAAGAAGAGACGAAGAAGAAGAGCCCTTTTTATATTCAATGATAATATTACCCCTACACTTCATTTAGTTTACACTTTACACATCTGGAAAAGAAAGGAGTTTTTAGTTTGGGTTTTGTTGGGGGAGGATAAAAATTGTATGGCAACTTGCTACGAAGAACACGAAGATAGTTATTTTCGTAATGCCATACAAGAAAAAAGATATAATGCTCACATGTGTTTTAAATTCACAATTACATGTGTGATCCTCAAGAATAAAATAAAATATTTCATATACATATATGATCTCTGCGCTTTATAAGAACACAATGCAATGAATAAGGGTCATTTTTGCCTTCATTTCAGTTGGGATATATCACATAAAGAAAATTGTGGTAAATTACACAAGTTGTGCTTCCTCATAAAAAGGGGCTGACTCAGGATCATAAATTTTTTTCCGAGACTTAAAACTGAAAGACAATTTTCTTACTTGGAAAACGATGCATGGAAAAGTATTTAATAATAGAAAAGGGAGAGAGAGAGAAGAATACAATAATATAAAATGTGAAAC